>JAMPIV010008217.1:0-50000 GCA_024509875.1 Oreohelix idahoensis | reverse complement strand
AAATGGGTTATGGCGCCAAATCAATATGAATCATCACTTGTCAGTGTCTGCAGTCGTCGATATTTCTCGTTACAATAATTACACTCGAATATAAAGACACACAAACTGGGTTATGAGGGCAAATCAATACGAGTCATCACTTGTCATTGTCTGGAATCGTGGTGGGCAAATCAATATGAGGCATCTCTTGCCATTGTCTAGAGTGTCGTGGTTTCACGTTACCACACCCAGCCGCGAAGCTGGGGAGGCAAGTGGGGGTATTTCTGGTATTTAACATCACAACAAAAACTTATTGTTCCAGACCTCAAATAGTTTTCACAACAGAACCTTTCTGAGTGTCTTTCACACGATAATAAAGTAAAGATCTTCCGTTGTCTCAGAATCGTATCACAAAAAGGTACTAAAATAATGTTTCTTATAACTATCTGTAAGTATGTGTGTGTGTGTCTGTGTGTGTGTGTGTGTGGCAGTCTGTAAGTTTGTCCGTCTGCCTGCTTGTCCGTCCGTCCACCGGCTGGCGTGTCTGTTTCTCTATCCGTGTATCTACATAGCGGTAGGTGAGTATTTTAGTCTATCAGTCTGCCTGCCTAGGTGTCTATGTATATGCATGGCTACCTATATGTCAGTTTGTCTATAAGTCTGCTTTGTCTGGTTTTTAGTTAACCATTTAGTGAAAAACAGAGCGTGTCTTGTTGATAGTTTACTAACTCGAGTACTTTTGCAATATGTATTCTGTGTTTGGTTAGTGTCTCAATATACATGAATTATTTTCAACGCCATTATCATTGTCTCGCTTTGAATTTGAGTCAAGGATATTTCACCCCTCTCCTAGTCTATTATGTCGAGCCTGTGTGAATATATTTAAGGCTTGTTTTTTACTTTATTCAACAGATGGATTCGGCTCAACACGAGAGACGCCGCAAGGCGTGCTCGGAATGCGAGCGCGTTTTCACCCGGGCACGCACTCTTACCCGACATTTAGATACAAATCACGGGCGACAACGACAGGAGTGCTCTCTTTGTGGGCGGGTGTTTACGAGGATTGATACGCTTAAACGACACACAGAGACCGAACATGGGACCAGTTCAAGTACGGAAGCCTCGTCTTCGCACATACTTCAAATAAGAACCATCCCAGTGTTACAAAACAACCTCGTGTGTTTTCGATGCTGGAAGAATTTTCAACCGTCGTGATAACTACTTACGGGACATCAATACCGTGCACTCACTGAATCTGTGTCGATGTGAGATCTGTGATAAAACATTTACCGGAGCTGATAGGTTACATTACCATATACATCAACAACACTCCTCTCTGACTATGTGGAATCCATCATCATCAGGAGCGTCCTTCACAGCATTTTCAACAACGGGCCCCTCGTCAATAATTCCCTCCACATCATCTCAACACTATCCGCAGACACCCTCAGCGCGAGCTCCCTCTTCATCATCTTCAACAACGGGACCTTCATCAGCTGCAGTTCCGGAACCCCCTCGTCTTCAACCTCACTCAAATGTTCAAGGACCAGTCACCAAGGGCCTAGTAAAAAGGCTCGCCTGACCTCTGAGAATGACAGTTTACGAGACAAACCTTCTACACAGACATGTGGTCAGCAATATACACGCACACCAACATCAAGAAATACTTGTCCATATTCACCTTTTTAAATAGACCAGACACCGCACACCCAATAGATTGGTTTTCCCTTCTTATACCCATCTTTAACTGTTGTTTACAGGATATTCCAACATACATTACATCCAATAAAGCTATTAATACATTACAACACGACTCGAACGCAAAACCTTTTACAGATAACCTTAGTTTTTTTAGATGTTTAGCGGCGTTTAGAGGGGCTCCCGTTACTAACGTTAGAAAAACCACGCGCCGGCTCCTAAAACAGTGGCAAATAAATCAGGGTATCGACTCCCTAATCGATTTTCCCAGCGTGAGTTTACCCCAATTGCCAGCGTCAAAAAAATGTTTCGGTGTAAATATAGACATCTTCGAATCTGATGACACACACACCCTGGCTCCAAAACTCAGAGGTAGTAATTTTTATAAGGAAACTTCACGGCTTTTAGTTTATAAAAACCAATTCATGTACATAGTAGATATAGATAGTGCGGCACACGCTTTTTCGTGTCCGAAGTGTGGAAAGTTATGGAAGATTTATAGGTTTATGGAAAGGCACGAGAAACGTGTACCGGTGATAACAGAATAGAAATATTTCAAGGCGGAGTTTATAATCCATCGGAAACCAATTGGAATCGTTCGCCGCGCAGGGTATAAATGTCGATACGGACTTTGTGCATCCGTATCGCGCGACTTTTGATTACGAATGTTTTTTTCGCGAACGAGGATTTACCCGCGGGGGGAGGGAGAGGGGAGGGGGAGGAAGCGTAACTACCATTTTATCGAAACCGTGCCTCTGTCTTGCTCAGTAGCTTCAAATGTACCCAGGTTGGAAGCGCCCATATAATTTATCACAACAGGCGATCCTCAAGCCTTGATCAATAGGATGCTTGATCATCTGACCCGACTCGCCGAGGCGGCTTATGCACTCTTACGTGAGCAATTTGACGAGGTGTATGCCCAACTCGGCGATTTGGAGGGACACATCACCAGACTCGATAAGTATTTGCGAGAGCTCCCTGTTATAGGTTTCAACTCGGAAAAATATGACATAAACGTTATAAATCCGTACCTCATAAAGTATTTCCTAGACCGAGACGACTCCTTAAAATATTTAGTAAAAAGAAATAATAAATGTATGTGTATCGCTACCCCGCAGTTAAAATTGTTAGATATAATCAATTATCTACCCCCTGGATTTAGTTATAGCAAGTACCTCGCAGCCTATAAGGTTAAAGAAACTGAAGGGGTTTCTATTATGAGTACGTCACAGATTTAAACAAGTTAAATGAAACGAAACTACCGCCACACTCGGTTTCTTCTCATCGTTGAAAAATTGTAATATTTCTACTGCCTAGTACGCTGAATGTCAAAGGGTCTGGATCGATAATCACATGGCCACTCTGTGCGATTTTCTGGAGTGGTATAATAATAAAGACGTTGTTCCGTTCTTAATTGCGTTAGAAGAAGAAGTTAGTTTTTACGCGAACCTAGGCGTAGACATGTTTAAAGACACTATTTCGGTGCCCGGGGTAACCTTAAAGTACCTCCTTAGCAACCTAACGTCAAATATAGCTTTTTCTTTTTGTTCGAAACGGGAGCAAGATTTACATAACACTCTGAGACAAAATATAGTTGGGGGTCCCTCGATAATATTTCATAGTTTTCACGAAAAAGACAAGACGTTCGTTAGAGGCGATCAGACTAAAGTTGTTCAGACCGTTAAGAGTTATCATGCCAACGCGCTTTATTTGTGGGTGCTAATGCAGAAAATGCCCACTGATTTTCCCATTAGAAGAAAAAAGGAGGAGAGCTTTAGGTCCCATAAAGTCAATAAATACACCCTCCAGAGTCGCGACTGGTTGACTTGGGTATCACACAAAAATAATGTGCCTTTGAAGACCCAGTTCAACGGTCGTGAAATGGCTTTGGGGCATAGGAGCATTAGAGTTGATGGCTGGGACAAAGATTCTCGCACAGTCTATCAGTTTCATGGATGTCTTTTCCATAGTAATCCTAACTGTCCACTAACCACCGGTCGTGATATCAACACCGTCAATAAGAAACCCTTCATTGATTTGTATGAAAAGACGCGGGAAATTGGCGGTTACTTGAAGACCGATGTGGTGTCAACCTGGTAGAAATGTGGGAATGCGAGTGGCAGCGACTTAAAAGAGCTGATTGATCAATCGGTCGTTTTCTGAGCTAGACATTTCCGTTCGTGAAACCATCATATACCAAGTGCAGATATCCGCTAAAGGAACAACAGATCATCAACGCTGTTAACGACGAGACCTTATTTGGGTTAGTCGAATGCGTCATACGAGTACCCGACTCCCTAAAGGACCATTTTTCGGAAATTCCGCCAATTTTCAAAAATTTCGACGTGGGTAGGGATGATATTGACCCTTTTTTTAATGCGGAAAAAAATAAACTCCTGACTACCCTAGACGAACCGTGATCGGTAGTTATGTCGAGCACAAAATTAAGTTGGCGACGCCTCTGCTTTGCTGGTATCTGTCCAAGGGCTTAGAAGACACGCATAAATACCAGGTGATCGAGTATACGCCTGCAACTTGCTTTAAAATATTTGGGGATACCGTTTTCGACGCACGCCGACAGGGGGATAGAAACGATGTCTACGCCATACGAGTGAAACTATGAAATTGTTAGGGAACGCGGCTTACGGCAAGACGTCTAACAATAAGGTGAAGCACGTAGATGTATCTTACACGACCGGGGAGGGGAAGACTAAATTAATAAATAACCCCCGTTTTGAAAAGATGAGTTTAGTAACGGACGATCTTTTCGAAGTAGAGATGGTTAGAAAGAAAATTAGTTGTGACAACCTGCGCAGATATGGTTTTTCGTCTACCAGTACGCTAAACTGCTAATGCTCGAATTTTATTACGATTGCCTAGATAGGTTTGTAGACAGAGCCGACTTTCAGTTATGCGAGATGGATACGGATAGTTTATGTCTCACGCTATCCACGCAGAATCTGGCGGATGCCGTTAGACCTCACCTACACCAGGAATTTTATACCCTATACGATCGATGGTTCCCCGCCGAAGTCTGCGCGGAACATCGATCCGAATTGATCACTAGTGAGGGTAAGCTCTTGGTTGACTGTCAGAAAGGTCACGACAAAAAGTTATATGACAAACGAACACCTGGTCTTTTCAAATTCGAATACCCGGGGGCTTGGATGATATCTCTATGTAAGAAAACTGACCACTGTTTCGGCGAGTGCGATAAGACTAGTACTAAAGGGCTCAGTAAACAACACAACACACTACATAAACACACTTTTTTGGATGTCCTCAACACGCAACATTCACGCGGGGGAAAAAATTGTAGGTTTCAAGACGCACAATTCAGCCATCTACACGTACACTCAACACAGGAATTCTCTGTCCTATTTTTACATAGAAATACAGGTACACGACGACAATGTTACGACCTCTCCCATCAATATCAAGGCCTTTTTCTTCTACTACCCTGAGCCGTTTATAAATATATTTGTTCTGTGCAGAAGCTGCAACAAAACACTGAGATATTAAATATATACTTCTATTTATTAACTGAGGGTTGTTATATATTTGTAAATATATATTTTATGTATGTTGTATATATATATATATATATATATATATATATATATATATATATATATATATATAAATATATATATATATATATATATATATATATATATATATATATACATTTACAGGCAATTTAAGCATTTCTTTTTGTCTCAAGCAATTTAAGCATTTCTTTATGTCTGTAGCAGAAAAGAGTTTATTTACGTTTTAAAAGAGGTTTTCTTTAAACATTCATCATTCTTATCATCACTTCTACCCCTGAGTTCCCCAAGGAGAATAGACGTTCAACAAACTTATGGCAAGCCCTCCTGTCTTGAGCCATCAACTCAATGTCTTTCTATGTTTTCTTCATCTCTTTCATTTCTGTCTTTCTTTTTTCTATCCGTCATTTTACAATCTCGATGTTCATATATTTAGAAATCATCTCCTATCTACCAAGTGGTCTTCTTTCAATGTAAATAGGTAAAGGATCCCGTTACACACCAATATTGGGAATATGGTGTAAGACCCATATTTTCTTGACCATCGGCACACTAGGGGTGAAGTGGTCAGCATCAAGCCGGCCGCCTTAACCTGTGACCGTAATTGAGTCATTCCAGGAAATCATAATAAGAAAGATAACTCATTAAAAATTTATCACTTTTAACTAAAACAGAAGATAGTTCGGAAAGTGAAATGTGGATATAAAACTAAATTGCTATTTATTAGAGAAACAGACGATAACTGCAACCTAGAAAAATACAATAGAGAGAAGGAGAAATAGGGGAGAAATATTGTTCGATAGATGCTGACGGCAACAAAGAGATTCGTCCGAAAGCGAAGAGGACATTTCACCGGCAGAACTGCGAAATCGACTCCAAGACAGAGACCTGCGTGTACGAAATGAAGAAATCAGGCCGCAAACTTCAAGAGATAACAATACCAAGTCAACTTTTATCCACACTCAAACTTACTCCCGTAGTGATAACTCGTCAGCTGATACGTACCACACTCTCAGTTCAGGCAGCTCAAGTTGGAATACTAGTGACAACCAAACATGGCTATACCACAAGAACAAGATTGGTTGTTCCGAACAAACAGATCTAGAAGAAACTATCCCCAAACAGTTCGTCGAACCATCTACCAGTCATTATCATCAAGATGAAAATGAACAAGAAATGAGGGAACTGAGTTTCAACCCTAGGGCAGTATCATTAGACACAAACGAACATAACGACAGAGAAATGTTACATGTATATGAGAGAGAAACAGACATTGATTCGCCAGACCCATCCAGTAGTGTTGAAACCAGTGACAGCGAATGTCCGGATAGCACCCTATTCTTACCTGTCAGTTCCAGTGTCAAACGCCCCCATCTACCAGAATACGATGAGTCGCCCCCCGTCACCAAATAGCGCAGAGTATCGCAGAACCATGTCAGGCGAAAAATATTGACCAAACGCAAACATGTTTACAAACCGCGCCAAGAGGTACCAGCCACACATTCCCAGGCTACGTTGCAATAATCACCGTCTTCGTCGATGTCCTCAGCGCCCCAACAATCAGCCAATATCGTATCACATGCTGCACCCACAGTTACTCAATATGATGCTCGCCTAACCAGTCGGGACACCGCAAAGTTGGAGATGGCAGAAAAACTAAAGGACCTACTACTAAAGCTTTGCTGAAACACGCCCAGGTGTTTATGTGTTTGCCACTCCAAAAACGGTCAACGCGAAAGTGAACTTACTGTCTAATAATGTTCTAACTCTCCCATATACGCTCTTTTCAGCCTGTGTGAAAATTTACTGACCCAGTTTAAATCAAGAGTGACTTGGTTCCAGAATGAGATGTCAGAGCCATACCCAACAAGTGTCTTTCCCAGACAAGTTATTGATGCCCAGAATAACTCAAGACCAGCCCATGATTGATTGTTAATTAGACGATTTTTCTTGATTGTGAAATAAAGACGACACAACAAAATTACAGTCTTGCTATTAGCAATCACACATATGACACACTAAATTAGTTAGACAGTTCTGATGTTAACTTCCACAACCCCATTTATAACACATGTGTCACGCTGATTTTGCTATGACATTGATTTATGATCACTTTTCCACATTTACTAAACTTGACTTCTTGTCCTTGCAAATTCCAGAGTCCAGTGTTTTCCTTACATGCATCTTAGTGCATCTTCACGCAGACACTTTGCACTAGTACTCTTTCTCTCACTTATCACTAATCCTTTTAACGTAATATGCATATGCCACTAGACTCGTCTATAACTATAATTTTCCTGTGAACTTGCTATAACAGCTTGTGACAAAATATATATAAGCCACACCATTAAAATTTATAACCAAAATTGTCATGCTATTTTTCTCCACAGAATTATTTATTTTAGCATGTACACGAAATTGAGTAGAAATTATTCCATTTTGCAACATAGATTTTATATTATGCACCTAACTCACCACTGTAACAGCTTACCAATTCCCCTCTCACACCTTTTCTCATTGATTCGCCTTCACTATTCTGAAAAGATATTCTGAACTTGTAAAATTTGTTCGCCAAGAAATATCTTCATTCTTTTGCATTACAATATTCTTGTAATCCGGAGATGTTCTGCTTTCCCTCTATTCATGACGACACCACAGTATACTGTCCTCTTTCTTGTCCTAAACATTGTTGCTAATATTCTTATCCATTTGAAATTTCACTTCCTTCATAGCCCCACTCATAGGAATTATTATATAAGAAAATATATTAGAAAATGCTGATGTTACATTTTTGTGATTAATTAAGATAACTCTGAAGAAGAGTTATAACGTTTTCAAAGAAGAAGAAAAATACATCAAAATAATAATTCAAAATAGTTGTTACCAAGGTAGACATACATCACTGCTGATGTATATCATTGTACCACCCCCACAAATTGTTGATGTAAACAAATGACTGATGGTAAAATCACTCCATTAGTATTAAAAGAGGAAATTGAATACTGCCACTGGTTGATAATACTACCCCTACCCAATGCCACAATGACATTTGCGCATGCTGCTTTTGCAAATGGCAATATCCGTTGAGAGCATTTGTATATGCTGACCCCAGATTGAATAAATTGTAACTATTTGTTGATGCTGCCATTGCCACATGTTCCAATAGCATTTGCACATGCTGACTTAGCAAATGAAATAACCTTCTATAGCATTTCTATATGCTGACCCCAGATTGAAGACCCCATTACCGATGATACTGCATATGGCACGTGAGATGATGAAGCAGCTGTTTATTGATGACGAATATGCCATTTTATATGGTACACAGTGTTATGGTAGAACTTAATGATGATACAACTGATGTTTTGATGTGATGTTGATGCACAAATACCCCACATTAATGTTAAATGATAGATAATATTGTAGTCTTTCGTGGTTACGAATTAAGACGAAAAAAATAACGGAATAATTTCAGGAATTCTATGAACATAGAACAAATTAGAGACAATGATTGCCACATACAGGAACCAGAAATGTATTTGGACAAGAGATACAAATGGATTATGATCATCCTATAGAACCACAGCTGTTACGGATACACAGTGGAAAAATAACGGAAGGAAATATTTGAATATTTGCTGCACCCAGAGAAAAATGAAATAGAGATACCTCCATGTAGGAGAAACTATTCCCCCGATTTTGCCCACCGCCTTGAATTATGAACATTGTTGTATAGCAAATGACTATTGCTTATTACGAATTAAAGAATGTTGTACGCTAGTTGAAATACTTTGATATTTTAGTACACTCGTAACATACCCAGATAAACCAGAGGGTTAAAAATGATTGATGCATTTTGACGTACTGAGATCTGATCACCATTATGATATTGGATGAAAATAATGTTGCCCAGAGACAGATGTGTCACGTGTCGTGACACATTCTAAATCCACATATATAAATTAAAAGGTAAATGTAAAGCCTAACACATAAATTCAATAAAAGGAAAGAGAAATGGTAAAAGTACAGTGCTGTCACAATGGCGTAAAAAAATCCCCCTTGTTTTCTACTTCGTCTGCAAATTGTAACGTTTCACGTTGATAGTAAAGCCTACTGCATCACTACACGCTTTCTACAATAAAACGTGTACTGCATTTCTAAGAAAACCTTGAGATACGCAAGCTGATTAATGACCTAAATTAATACTTCCATTAATTTCATTTTATACACTACGTTAACATAAACGAAAGGACAGATGGACTTAGGATAGAAAGAGAGAGGGAGGGCTGAAAGCAGGAACGCCGGCAACACTAACACGCGTCTCGCGATATACAATTAATGCCACCCTCCCCAAGCGAAAGGCCAGAAGCAATACTTTTTTTTCAGATAGACAGTGATAAAAAACACTACCCATACGAGAGTTAGGTTTAAAAACCTGAAAAATGCTTATTGGGAAACATGACATTATACTGGTTTACGTTTGAAAGCCTGACAGTACCCAGACACCACATCGTATCGAAGTGAACAGGAGGTAGAAGAAAATGCACATTTTGAACGCAGCCACCTAGCTCCCTTAAATTTATATAATTGGGTTCCTTAGGACTTGCTGACAAAGAATATGTTAAACGTTACGCAAATAGTCTAGGAATTAACAAATTATAGCCAAAATAAAATGGTGGTGCTGTCAGACAACACCAAAATCAGAATTGCGCAGTGGCAGGTTTTGAAACCACCATTGTACGGGAAATAGGCCAACATGTTACCTCCTATTTGATTGGCGGGAAGTATATGTAAGGCTAAACATGATTAGTCGGTCTGCAAATACTATTTTTTGTTGTTAGGTGAGACGGAAGGAAGGGTACTTTTTTTCAAACGCTTGTGTAAACATGGCTCGATTGGTTAGACCCGCCAATATAGAGGCAATTAGGAGCGTCAGTTCAGTGCCACATGTTAAAATAAACTTACTAAGAAACAGTGCGTTGAGAGCCAGATCATATTTTTCTAAATAAAAGTCTGGGACAGAGGCAGATCGGAATTTGTGCCATTATTCATCGCCAGTCAACGTATCTGTGTATTATTTCCATGAATTGTGGTAAGCTTGATATATTCAATATCTTTTTAATGAAAATTGAATGTAAATTGATAATTTATGTCTGTATATGTGTGTGGTTCAGTAGCGAACATGAGGCAAGGCCTATATAGTGCTCCAACCTGAACAGAAGGTGTCGGAGAAAAGTAAAACTGCATGGAATTGCCAAACAGTACGCTGACACTTATCTTATTGACTAGAAAGAACTAATGCTGGAATTGCAGAGGCGTAGTAACCATTAGGGAGGAGTATACTGGTGTAAATTGTTTCAGATGAAGCTGGCAGTTGGCCTACCGCTCTGAACTCAGTGTTTGTTATGTATTGTGTTCAGTCTGGAAATAGATTATAAATTAGTTCTGAAATAGGAGGTACAACCTTCTTGTTTCAGGGACTGTGGTCCTAGTTATTGAAGCAGCACCTGGTCTGAGTTTTGCTGAATCCAGAGGCTGACAGCATACTCCTTGGTCCAGATAGCGACCAGTGAGGTGTCTCCAGAACACAGGAAGCAATCGAGCAGAGGAGTCTTTTCCTGCCGCCATCACGAAAGATAAGCTTCTGTGGCCAGAGTAGCTCAACATTATGTGCCCCCTCAAAAATTGACATTTTAGTAAACACAGAGGGACAATTAATTGGTTCAAATGACAGGAACTGTGAACTTTTCCCAATACTTTATCTAAGATAATCAAACACTTGAAGTCATGATGAAAAACAACAACCAAGCTTGAACAAAACCAGTATTACCTCATATTACTACTGCACAACTTACACACATAGAATAATAATAATAAACTATGTCAATACAAAGTTCATATACATAAACTGTGTACATAATACTTGTAATTACATTTGATTGTGATTTCTGGTTCACTGTGTAGTTGAATCAGGATATCCATTATTGACAAGAATTAATACATATATTTTTAAACTTAAACACTTGACTCATTTAAGATAGTCTTATAGATTGTTATATGTGTGTGAGTGTCACAGTTTTGTAAAGTGTTGTGGAATCAAATAAATTGTTTATCTGTCTGTTGTTGTTGTGACTTACACCTCATCATTTTCATAACCCTAGACATCTAACGTAGTCATCACACTATTCCAGAATAATTCTGACTGAGGTAAAAATGTGGTAGCAAGTAAGGTCATCTGTAATACACCACACTTATTAGATACAGATACCTTCACAGCTGATCTCAGTCAGTACACTAAGTCCCCTATAAATATTTATAACATCCCATTTTACCACATCACGGATACACACGATGGAGATATTGTAAAACAAGAAAAGAATACCTGGATGGAAATACATGTAACTGCGTCATGGATACCATAATACATATACCCTCATGCCCCACACTTATATATTATGGGACTTAAGAGATTTGAATTGAAGTACTATAGACTGCTCATCTAGCTGTACACAGCAGATGTTATAAAGACCACATAGTTCTGACAAACCTTCGACCTGCGAAGGCAGAACTGGTGTTGACAATACTATATATATTGTAATAAAGAAAGATATCTTTTTGTTGCATGTTGTTATAAAGTTATGACAATTGTGTATATGGTTACATAAAATAATTGTTGTTTGATGAGTTTTTGAAGAGTGTATTGTTAAATATGGTACACAGGGAGTTATTAATGATGAATTTCTAGAAATAACAGGAGCACTCGACAGGGATTAAATGTGATAAGATATTGGAACACCATAAATCATAAATTGGTCTTATGAAAAAAAGAAATTGGTCTACTGTATACAGGATTGCCCTGAGATAACATGGATACATAAGTGTTAGGAATATCAGGAACTTTCTCTTAACAATGAAAATAAAAGAAGAAGGAACCAAAATAGGAAATTCATGATGATATGAGAATTCATTTTTCTTTTCCCTTGTATTTTATATTTGAATAACTTGTTGTAAACATATTGATCTAACAATTGCTGAATAGTTTGATGTCTTATAATTGTAGTTCAAGGACGATTTAAAAAAAAAGGGAAAAAGATATATAATTCTCAGAATTGATCCACATGGATAACAATGTGTTGACGGAGGACAAGGATAACTTTATGACCGATTGGAAATAACCGACTCATTTATAGACAAGATCACCACCAAACCTTTTACTACACATTTTGGAGCAAAACATTGCATATGTTGAAAAAAAAAATCCAATACATGAAGAAAATGCAAACACAAATAAATAGAGATCAGTCAGGAGGTTTAGAGAAACGCAACAAAATTTTAGTGTGTGAATTATGACTGCATGTCAAGATGTATTACTACATTATACTTGGGAAATGTGTGTACATTTACGTCTATTGTTGTTTTATGCATATAATGATGAGTAGGTAGATCATTTACTGAAAAAAAAAGAAAACATGATGAATAACCACGGAGAATCTAACTGTTTTATGGAAATGGATCATCATGGTAATAAGGATGTGGAGATTTTGGAAGGTTCTTTGAATATTGCAAAATATTTGGAAACTAAATAAATAATTTACGCCTATGATTATTGGAACACCAGGAAGCATTTTACATGAACATTTTTGAAGTCCTTGGAGTCGTATGATATAGAGCCAATAACAAGAACAGAGATAATATAACACTTTTTCTCCCCACCATGTTTCATAAAATGTTGTTAACTATATTTCTTAAACAACATGCCATTGTGTTATGCAAAAGTAAGAATCAATTGTTTAGTTGATACAATGTTCCCACTCCTGTAAATTTTTGAGTGGTGACCTTACAAAATAGATTGATGATAGAACATTTTTTGTTGGCCAGTGTCGCCAATCGGTAAATTTTGTTGAAACATGTTATGATAAGAAAGATAGTTTACATTTTTGAAAACAGTGTCCGTTACTAGGTTTTCTTTTAAGTAAGACGGGCTTATATACATATAGAAACCCAGGTTTAGGGATTAAGTTGAATGTTTCGGAACATTTTTTGGACTTTGAAAATTGTTTTGGACTTTGAAAAAAAAAATTTTTTTTAAATTTTTTTTTTACTTCGAAAATTTTTGGGGATAAAATGTTTGATTTTGATAGTCCTCAAATGTCTCCCTACGGGAAACATTTGCAGAGCCCCGGGATCTATATGTGACCGTAATTTAGTCATTCCAGGAAATCATAATAAGAAAGATAACTCATTAAAAATTTATCACTTTTAACTAAAACAGAAGATAGCTCGGAAAGTGAAAAGTGGATATAAAACTAAATTGCTATTTATTAGAGAAACAGACGATAACCGCAACCTAGAAAAATACAATAGAGAGAAGGAGAAATAGGGGAGAAATAGCGTTCGATAGATGCTGACCAATGGCCCAGCTGGTAAATTGGGACACGCACGCTGTTACCGGCAGGTTTTTGCGGGTTTAGGCAGTAGCAGATATGAAGCCGAAAGTGCCAGACGCATTTTTCCTTACGCTGCAGATTTTGAGGATTTTTCAAATGAACTAAATGATGTTTTCATTTAGTATTCTCACAGTCCTAGTGTTTCATATGTGCATTAATTCTAACAAGGAGAACAGTAAGAAGAATGCCTCAATTATTATGTATCATTAGACCTGTCAAGATAGGATAGCTTTTCGCAGATTGTAAGGGAAGAAAATGGCTGTAAGTCTTCCAGTAGACAAATATAAAGAGTGGAACAGTCATGCAAATACACCAGAAGTTTAGTAAGATATGAAACTTTTTGATAAAATGAGAAACTGGATAGATACATTGAACTGTGAACATGAAATTGTTGCAGAATGGTCTTGTAAGGAAAGAAAAATACTAATAGTTGAATCAGAGTGGTTCACATGAAGTCAGACGCCTCTACTGTATTATTAAGAGAAAATGTACTTCCATGGATAAATAAAGTAGGCATGCCATTATATTTTTCTACACATACCTGTAAAAAGATGATGTTAATAAAATTTCACCTTGAGACCAAAGGCAGGTCGTCTCTCATTTACTTTGCCACATATATATGAACGGAAGAAAGGTATGTCTGTTGGAAAACAAATATTAATTTATCAACTGCTCCAAATCTAACAACCATAGAGGATCAGCCCTGAACCTGGTAAACTCCCGTAAGTCTGTAGGAGAGAAATCACTAACTCTAGCGTATAAGCTAGTTAACCAATCTACACTCTCTGATAAAACAGCAACCCCCTTCACACAGGCACCCGGCCATATAACGCTATATGGTGCCGTTCCAGTCCCAAAAGTCCACATCCTGTTACAAACCTACCCAAAGTTGTTGTGGTACCCAATTCATGAGGCTGGGTCAACACCGTGTGCAATCTAAATAATCCCACCTCAACTGGGGATTGAACCATGGACCACCAAGCTAGGAAGCCAGTGCACTAACCACTGCGCTACCGCGTCTCCCTTCTTTCAATGTGTAGTAGCTAAAATGTTTACCATAAACACTAACACAGATATTGTACAGTGTCCAGCAGTGTTCACAAGATCTAAAACATTCATGCTGAATATGACATCATAAGCGCTGTCCCAGTTTTTGATAGATTCTGTATCTTGAGTGTTCTACTTTTATTTTTCATTCCTTCCCTTATTATTATTATGTATGTATAATAAAAAAATTAGAATATTTTGTAGGTGTGAAACCTAACTATTCTAGAATATTAATTTCTATCCATACAGATAAAAAATATAATTACTCCCAACAGAGCAACCGTGATCATCGTCAGCATCTTCATCGTCTGCACATGTAGTACTGCACCAGTGTATCTTCTTCTTTGATCCATAGCCGCCAACCGTCAAAGCAGTCAGCGGCCATCACGCCTGGTGGCGTCTTGTAGGGCAGCAACAAATTGATTCCACTTTGCTCGGTCGGCGGCCATCCTTCGTACAGTGCCCCAACTGTGGTTCATTCTTTGCATCTCAGCTTCCACAGTTCTCCGCCAAGTTGTTTTTGGTCGGCCTCTCTTTCGCTTTCCCTCGGGCGTCCATCGCATAGCTGTTCTTGTGATGGTATCAGGGTCCCTTCTGAGGATGTGACCAACCCAACTCCAGCGTCTGCCAGCTATGATGGTGTGCATGTCCTCCTGGTTACTCCGAATAAGTAGTTCTTGGTTGCTGATGGTGTTTAGCCAAAGCACCAGTGTATACTGTCAACAAAATGGAGATGAAGTTTTCTTCAGTAAGAAACAAAACTATTTTTGGTTTTGTTTTCATGGGAGATCGAGCAAACGTGGAAAAGATTTCTTTTGTTATTAATAATTTTTCTATTCCTTTGGTAACCGATGTGATCATCGTTGTATTTACGGTAATACTTTCGCATAAGCTACATAGTAAAACAAACTGGAGACTGAAGACAACCGTTTCTGCTCAAGCTGACAGAGTTACCAGCCGTAACCAGAAAGCAGCTAAAATGGTTGTAATGATTTCCACGTTAATTATCGTTTGCTTTATTCCCATTAGTATCTGTATGTTAGCAGTTTCCTGTGTGCCTGCGCTGTCATTGCAAGGAAAATACTTTAACATAGTACTATTGATTGCTGAACTTAGCTATGTAATGGAGTGTATCAGCTCTTCTATGAATTTTGTTTATTTTTTACCACGTTAGTACTAATACAAAGATCGATTCCGCAAGCTTTTCTGCAGGAACGGAATATCATGACCAAAAAAATGACAACAGGTATTTAAATATAACACATATATCTGGAAATAAATTGACACTAAATACACTAATTATAGCCAAAAAATATGTTAAACAGGGCAGGCCAAAATGATGGTTAAGCGGAAACAAATGAGCATCTTATGCTAGTCTGCTCTCATTTCATTTAAAATAAAACTTAAAAAAAAAACACCAAACGACACACACACACACACACACGCACGCACGCACGCACGCACGCACGCACGCACGCACGCACGCACGCACGCACGCACGCACGCACGCACGCACACACACACACACACACACGCACACACACGCACACACAAATTTGTTAGGCACGAATTGATATTCCACAAGTTTGTAGCATCTTGTAAAATGTTTTACATTTGTTATTTCTAAACTCCTTTATTTCGCTTAGTTCGTCCAGTTTACGTATATGTGAACATCTTGACAATGATAATTTTCTTGGTATAAAGTTTATTAGAGTCTGAAACTGAAGAAACAATCGTATTACCTTTCGGAAAAATACCTAAATGGCTAGCTTTGCAATGTTCTTGAATGAAATTCCAAAATAGATGTCAACAATCTAATTCATTTAAACTTCATAAATCTCTTCACAAATAGCTGGTCAAGAAATGACATAAAAGGTTAATAATTTACTGTGATAATGTAATAGCCACCAAATACATTTTCCAATGACTTTTTTTTTTTAATTCTTAGGTTCTATTAAAATTAAAGGCAGAAGACTAAATTATTTTTTATTTCGTACTCAGCGAGTGCAATAAAAATGACGGAGAAGAACAATGGTGTGTGATTTTTTAAACATGTCTATTACTCGTGTGTTCAGTTTGTTCTCTTAATTTGACACATGCCTCAATGGTTACTGAAGACTCCACTGATGCCATTGATTTTCCAGTTGAATTACTGAAACACCAGGGTCAATCTGGAATGCCTATTGAGGTTCAAAATCGGTACATTCATCATGCTGCTCAGAAACCTAAATGCAAATAGAGGTCTTTTTGAAGGATACACTAGTGGTTGCAAAGACCCTTCAAAACATCACCATCTGTCCCTAAATCATTATAGGCAGTAATAAAGGTTAATGGATTTTCAGTGCAAGTATCAGTTCAAAGCCAAACGATATAGCCTTTCATTTCATCCTGACACGTCGTCAGTTTTCTGTGATCTTTAGGTTTTGCCGTTAAAATCAACAAAGCACCGGGATAATCATTTGATCATTTGATATACTTATTAGAAGCAGAGTTTACTCACAGTCAACTTTGTTTGGTGTTTAAGTGAGAAAAACCTCAGGCAGTCTTAAAATATGCATTCAGGACACACGTTAAAAAGGGAAACAAATGTTGAGTATAATCTTACATTTACGAAAACTTCTCAGATGCAATAGCTATTGCGTAATTAGTCAAATTTACGTTGTCGCGTGCCGGCTTTCTAAGCATGTATACGGTGCTTAGACAGCGTAGACTACGCTGGCTTGGTCATGTCCGTCGCATGGAAGATGGTAGCATTCCGAAAGATAGTTTCTACGGACAACTGGTAGATTGGAAAATTCTTTTTCTTCTTCTTCTTCTTCTTCATCGACTGCATCTGAGGTTCAAAGATGTGTGAAAGAGAGACATGAGGGCACTAAACATAAATCCAGCAACTTGGGAGGATGAAGCTGCGGATTGCACCAAGTGGCGATGCTCTCTACGGCGCTACCTCAGTTTGGGCGAAAAGAAGATCTCGCGGCAAGCACGTGGAAAAAAAGCAACTGAGGGCTGTCACCTCAGGGGCGCATTCCCATAGTCAGTTATGACTAAAGGCCAAAAGGACAGCATAAGTGATGGGGCTTTCTCTCTGTGCGCATTTGGTGCTAAAGCTAAAAGAAAAAGAAACCATAGTCAACCTTGTCATTGTATATGAGCCAAATGAAGATGAGCAAGCAGAAGTCAAGGAGGAATTCTTCGAGCTGCTTCAAAAGACAGTGGACGACTGCCTGGATGAAATTATACTGCTCGAAGATTTCAATGCCACAATTGGAAATGACCTTACTAGATGGGGTGACGTTATCGGAAGGTATAGAGAAGATGCACTTAATGACAATGGAAAGCGACTCCTTATATTCTGTACTGAGCAAAGCCTCATCATTACAAACACAAAGTTCCCCCATAATGCATACATGCATACATTAAATGTGAAGCAACAAAGAATGAGAAATCAGTGATAGAATATGCCATAGTTAGGAAGAGCTCATTCAGGTATGTCCGAGATGCTGGAGTCTGGAGAGGGCCAGAGATTGGAAGTGATCACTACCTGCTAACAATTAAAGGAACAACTGAAAGAGTTGCTCGGCCTATGAACTGCCTACCATCACACAAGAAGCTAAGTAAACGAACAGAAGAAATCATCATTAAGACCTACAAGCTGAGAGAGCAAGAAGTGAAAGCTTATTGCTACAGCAGTGATAACCACAGAAGAACAACCTGATCGCCTGAAAACCCTCTGGCTTAATTTCAATTACATCAGCAGAAAACAGCTCCAGCAGAAGACAAGCATGTGGTGAAGTCCGACTTGGAATGAAAAGAAAGAGGACACCTTGACGTATGGATGCGAGTCATGGGCAATGACTACAACCCACAAAAACCAGATCCAAATCTCATAAATGAGGTATATGAGGACGGTGGTTGAAGTAACAAGCTGAGAGAAGGTCCACAATCAGACGATACGTCAAGGCTTAAAAACCCAGCCCTTGCAGACCCAAGTAGAATAGTAACAACTACGATGGTTTGGTCATGTCTGCAGAGTGGGAGAAGATCGGCTACCACGGCAAGTATGGGAAACTTAGAGCAAGGGATCCAGACCTCCAGGACGACTCAGAGTCCGCTGGGAGGACAACATTAGATAATCTATGAAGAACCGAGAATTAGAATGGAACCAGGCCAGGAGAAAGACAGCCAAACCTCTACACCTGACGGTAGAACAGGAATGTCTAAGTAAGTAAGAAAATTGTGTATACCAAATCTCGTGTTGATTGACTTTCAAATAACGACGGTCTGAGAAATTCATGGTTTTATTCATAGTAAAAACACAATTTTGTAAGGAAATACAATTTACAAATTCAAAATACACATACTTAGAATGTGCACAAAAAATGATTTTGACATATTTAGATTCAAGACAACATAGAATAACTCAATTCTCATTGTCGTCTCATTTTGAACTAATATACACAGATACTTCCCCTTCCCCCCTTAAAAGAATAATAACTGACGAACAGACAGCAGCGTGGGATGAAAGCCTGGAGGGCATACATGCATATAAATTGTTCAATGCTCCAACAAGAATGTGTCAGATATCCAGAAAACTGAAAATTGCTAGCAATAATAAACTTACATTGCAACTGGGGATGGGTTATTTTAGAATAGAAGAACCTTACTGTGCGGTGTCTAGAAGAAAATAATATAGAGCATTTCCTACTAACATAGAGGAAGTATGAACAACAGAGAAAACCAATATTCAATCATTTACGTGCAAGCAATTCATCCATAACTGTAGAACAGGTGTTGGGAATAGACATACCTAGAAAATTACATAATATAGTAAAACAATATAATAAAGACACAAATTAATATACAGTGCAGTCCGGATAAGTAGAAGTTGCTGGGACCATCTAAAAAACTTCTACTTATTAGATTTTTGCTCAAAGATGGACATTTACGACAGAATAAGAGGTTAAACATGAAGCAATTACTTTAACCATTCATAAACAAGTATTTTGATGTTAAATTTTCATTTCTGAATCTTTTAAAGTTTTCAAAAGCAATTTGGCGAAGCCTAAAATTTAGCGTCAAATTAATTGCTTGTAGCATAGTAACAAGTGTAAATAAATAATGAAGGAAACCTGAGTCATGTGGATAGTTAATAAATAAATAAAAGTAATTAACAGGTACTCGTTGGACATAAAGGGTGGCACTAGACAACAGAAAAGAAACTACAGCAGTGATAAACACAGAAGAACAATCTTATGGCCTGAAAACCCCCTGGCTTAATTTCAATTACATCAGCAGAAGCCTATCACTCATATTTTCTTTTCTGTTGTCTATTGCCACCCTTTATGTCCAACGAGCACCTGTTAATTACTTTTATTTATTTATTTACTTATTTATTAACAAGTGTAAGAACGGTCGAATCGCGTGTTTGGCTTAGTTTTTTTCTTCCTCTGTTAGCGGTTACTACACGAATTTCAGAACAATAACTATTGCAGGACAGGTAAGCCCATGTAAGAGTTACCTGTTCTCTAGTGTTTTCCTTCCTTCCTTCTTACTTACGATAGCCTGCCATATGCTGGTTTATGTTTATTATTTACTATTCACGGATCTCAGGTTTCACCCTTTGCTAATCCTATATTTCAAACGCGTAGTCTCGTTGGTGTCAGAGTTTAACGCAAGTCTTTTTCTCGGAAACCGAGGTGAACCATTGTGTAATCGGCCTGACGATTTCGACTTTGTTTTTTTCTTCTTGTTAGCGGTTTAATACATTGCGAATTCCGCATCGCCCTTTCACCACAAAACATTATGTAGGCCTACGCCCACGTTGTACTGTAACTTAAGCGATGACGACAGAACATCTATATATCCGAGTCCAACTTTGAGTTAGGGCAGACAAATTAGGACTACCTCGACATATCCGAAAATTCTAGTTATCAGAATTCGACTTAACCTGAGTGTTTTTTTTTTTTTTAAACAAAGACAAAGAAGACATTTGCCAGGACCTTCAGAAATGCTTCTACTTAATTTAAGCAAAATTTGACTTAAGCGATATCCGCTTAAGTGGACTGCTTTGTAAAGGGATCAGTGGCGGGAAAGTGGTAGTCTGGTGGGGTTGGTCTCGCTTTGCGAGTTGATGATGGCAGATGATTGATGGATTGGGTGTCATCCCAGACAACCAGGGCTTTTTCATCCTACCCCCTCGTTAACAACATGGTATTTGTGAGAGACTATTTGTTTTAACTCTATTTGGATTGATCGTGGTCTGGAGGTGGCCTTAGAAGCCCTCCCTTTGCAACTTCGGAGAAAGGAACTAAATTACATGACCAAAATTATGTTATACAAGACTCATGCAGCTTTTCCAGCATTTGCTAGGTATCAATTAACAATAACTCAGAACAGGTTTATGAATATCATTAGATACCCGACAGGTTGGTTATGCATGGAGGAACTAGTATACCTGGATGCCCTAAATGCATCAATTAATAACAGTAATTATAAGCTGGTAGTACCAGTACCACCATGGGAACTCAAGAAATCAGATACAGACTACCATCTGACAGGAATAATTAATAAAACAACTGACCTGGCTACTATCAAAAATAAAGCCAAGAAATTTATTCAACAAATATCAAAGAACAATATCACAGTGTACACAGATGGATCTAACGAAGATGATAACAAACTGGGGATAAGCATTTATGTTCCCATGTGGCAAATGGTGAAAGGATATAGTATAATATATAATCTGTTTTCACGACAGAGATGGTTGCAATTTTGAAAGCTCTGGAAATCTTCTCTATCAAACCTCCTCATAAATTGACAGTATTAACAGACTCACTTTCTGCTATTCAAGCTATAAGAAACGAGAATGCAATAGGCCTGATATAGCAGAAGAGATATTACTGGCAAATCCTTACCTATGCTCCAGAGGATGTTCTGTTCCAATAGCTTGGATACCTTCACATGTTGGCACAGAAGGAAATGAAAAGGCGGAGAAAGAAGTAGAAATAATAGAAACGAAATAAATGTGGGGATGAGTAAAACAGCTTAATTAAAAGAAAAATAACTGAGGAACGGACAGTAGAGTGGGATAGAAATCTGAAGGGCAGACATGTATATAAATTGTTCAAGGCTCCAATAAGAACGTGTCAGGTATCTAGAAAACTAAAAATTCCTTGCAATAAGAAATTTCTTAGACTGCAACTAGGAATGGGCTATTTTATAATAGAAGAACCATACTGTGCAGTTCAAGAAAAAAATAATATAGTGCATTTCCTATTAAAATATAGGAATTATGAACAATAGAAATAACCCAATATTAGATTATCTACAGCCATGCAATTCATCCACACCTGTGGAGCATGTAATGAGAATAGATAGACCTAGAGAATTGCACAATATAGTAACACAGTATATAACAAGAACTAAAATCCTATATATAGAATCCCAGCTTTTTCTGTCAGTACGTAACGCTCCCTAAAATTGTAACACTCGCCAAAGAATAGTGTGCAAAACATGGTGTGCAACGTGAACGGCGTGGGTTTTCTTTGCGCAAAGCGTGGTGTGCAACGTGAAATGCGTGGTGTGTTCAGACTTTTAACATTTGATGTAAAACAAATAATTTGGTTTTTTAATACTCTTCAGACAAAGAAAAGTGCACAAAGGTTGGTGTGCAGGAGCCAATAACATACCAAAGTAAATTGTATCTGATAAAGAGACAATTGCAGCAAAATTGTTTAAATATGTATTTTCGTATACAAGTGTTTAGAAATGTATAAATACTGTGCCCAAGCTCGCACCCTGGAGAGGGCACTCCAGCTTCACCCTATAGGTGTCGGCACAACAAACAGAAGTAGCATTTACCGGTTATAAACATTTTGCCCAACTGGCAGTAGGAGAGGTTCCATGATCTCACTGGACAGCTACCACCTGCTTCAAGCTGGGCAGCAGCCAGATATACGGCGCTACTCAGAATGGGCGAAAAGAAGCTCAACAGCAAGCAGAAGAGAGGAGAACACGTCTAAAGGTACACTAGGAAAAAAAGCAGCTCAAGGCTGTCACCTAAGGGGCGCATTCCTATATTCAGTTATGACTAAAGGGGCTATTATCATTATTATATGTCTGCTGAATTTTATTTCCTCCGAGTCATTTTCTGCACTAAGAATAAGGAGGCTTTAGATCTGAATGGTTGCAATTAAGTATTGGTGCTTTGAATTTAATTTCCGTCATTTGAATCCGACCGAGTAAAGTGAAAACAGTTTGTTGCTGCCCTGCAAGACGCTTAAGGCGTGATGGCCAATGACTGCTGTGACAGTCGGCGGCTTAGGATCAAAGAAAAAGAAGTTATGATGGTCTTTTACTCTACATCTGAAGATCTATTAGAGTTCCGATCACAAGATATCTGAAGGTCCCCGTTATAAAGATCTATTAGAGTTCCGATCACATGATATCTGAAGGTCCCAGTTATATTATGAACTATCCAGCCGATTAAAACAACAGAAACACAAGATGCTCTTCTGGTGGACAATAGGATGTTTACACCTAACATTATATTTCCCCAAGTATTTGAATAAACAAAATGTCCGTTAAGTATTGCTGCTTTTGAATTTAATTCTCATAATATGACGGGCTTTTACACTAGTAAATATAAAAGGATCAATGATGGTGGGAGAATAAGGGGTAGTCTGATGGGGTCCGTGTATGGCCGATGGCAGATAATTGGTGGATTTGATGTAATCTCGGACAATAACAAAGTTGAATATGATTGTTCTCATTTTAACGCTTTAGCACCATAATACGCTCCGAGACGAAGTTCAATCCCTTGATGATAACTATTTGGTGTTAGCCACAACACAATCCACATCCCATTTAGCTATTTTGGTTGTGGGGACTCCACTGTAGACAGCACGTTAACATAGAGATCCATAAATCCTTGCCCCTTTTTCTTGGTTTCCGTCAGGGACAGGATTTCTAATTCTGCTTTCCTCATCTCCTCCACCTGACCCTCTTCTTTCCCGTTAATACCCCTAATGTTCCATGATCCATCAGTCATAGTCCGTAGTCCGTGCCAGTTCGTAGTCTTTAAGATCAGTTCGGTTTTTTCTCTGCCATTTCTTGAAATCAGAATAAGGCAAACAGGTGATTGGCCTGTAGTGCCATTGCAAGGTGGAAGGGCTGCCTAATTATGCCTTGATTATTTTTTATTTTTAGTGATTAATTTGAGGAAGGACGGAAAGTATAAACATGAAATCCATTCTCTGGGTAGTCATGGGGGCGTATAGATCAAGAATCCGTGCTTATTTAAATGTTATGTTGCTAGCACTCGAGTAATCTCTCACTCCCCACGCTTATTTGAAAAAGTAAAATACACATGGTTATCTCCCTTGCATTGATAATTTCAGCTAGTGAGCTGATAAGGTTACCACCCCCACATACACAACCTCGTACCTTCGCCTTATACGTGCGTGAAGTAGTGGTTGACGTATTCTTTCTGTCTCATCAGAAATCCTCGGAATGTACACGTGACAGAAATGTGGCACGTCACTAAGAATATCAGGTCTAAACTCCAGACATTCATCAACTGATGGCTACATCGCATCCTCAGCATCAAATAGCCAGATGTAATAATAAACACAGGTCTATCGAGCAGAACTCGACAATAACAAACACAGTTAACAATTAAACAGAGAGAGTGAATATGGATAGAACAAGTCTTCAGGAAGCAACCAACCAATAATAGCCTCCTTCAGTCATAACTGACTGTGAGAATGATGCGCCCTTGAGGTGATATTTTAGCTTCGTCCTCCACCAACAGGCTGATGTTGACTGACTCCTTATAACCTTGACTGGCTAAGCGGACGATGTTGATAATGTTTGTGACGATACCAAAGATGTTAATTATTTGACACACTACACTGAAGACAACCCATGTATATATTAATATCTCCTCCCTTAGAGCACACACGAGGAGGATCTCAGCACAATGCACGAACTTCGTAACACCGGCGAAGATCCCAATGTTCACAAAATAACTTGAATAACATGAGAAGAAAAGAATTAACAGTTTTTATAGGTGACCTAATTGCTAAGACAGGTACAGACAATAGCGGCTGTGAAAAAATCGTGGAAAAACACGGATTAGGAACAATAAACGAACATGGGGCACTATTCACAAACTTCTGTGATTTAACTGACTATAGGAGGAAACATGTTTCCACATAAAAGAATACACAAAGCAACATGGACATCACCAGAACACAGAACAGAAAATCAGAACGCCATCTTGTTAGCGAAGGGTTTACCCCACATACCTTACACAACTCATTAAGGCTGCTAAGTTTACAAAATTAAAAGCATCCTCTAGGTCACTTGCCACATCCTTCGTTTCTCGCTCACCCTGGAATCCCTCGTACACATCGTTTGCAAACGATCCAACGTTACCCCCTGTTACTTTCATGGGCCTATAGCTACCAGGTATTAGGGAGGATGTGTGCATTTTCGAGGAAGTTCATTACTTGTCTCGCTACTATGTTTTAAAGTAATTTACCATTCACATTCTGTAGTAATAATTTGATAGCTGCTGAGCAGTGTAGGGTCTTTACCAGGTTTAAGAAGTGGCCGTCGGTAACTATGAAGCCAATCTTCCGGCATTGCATTTGGTAAAGGTATGTAAATGAGCAGATGTGGCATCAGATCGTCATTTTCTGTTAGCCAAAATAAAAATGGAACTCAATAGAAATCAAAACTACTGTATATGGAATGAGACACATGAAAAACTACGGGGAGAAAAGAAAACGCCAGCACAAAGCATGGATAACGGCAGAAATCACCAATATGATAAACGACAGAGAAAAAAAAGCAGGTTTAAACAGAAACAAAACCAACAGTTCCAAATCCAAGAACCAAGAGGTATACATTGAAGCGAACGACGAGGTAAGAAGAAACATTAAAAGAGACAAGAGGAAATAAACTGATGAATTGGTATAAGAACTCCGACTAGGTTGGTCCCAAGCCCGGTTGATAAAGTGAGGAGGCATTATGACTGATCGGAGTGCTTCATCAACGGGCTGATCACCCGTATGCCAGTCAATTCGATTACGGAAACAACAGCAAATGGATTGATTTGCCGTTGCCCTAAAGACGCCAATAGGCGTGATGGGAAACAATGGCAAAGAAAACCTATCTGCTGTTGCCCTAAGACGCCACTAGGCGTAATGGCCACTGCCTGCTTTGACGGTCGGTGGCTAAGGACGGAAGAAGAAGAAGAAGAAGGAGTGCTTTATGCGTGCAAAGAAGTAACGATAAAACCATGAATTAGCCAGACGGCATACATGGAGGCCGTAGGAAGGCAGCCCCTCCATCTTGCAAAGGCACTATAGGTCACTCATCTATTTGCCTTAATCAGATCACAAGAAATGGCAGAGAGAAAACCGAACTGATCTTGAAGACGACGAACTGGCACGGATTACGGACTATGATCGATGGATCATGAAACATTAGGGGTATCAACGGGAAAAAAGTGGGGCTGGTGGAGGAGATGAAGAAAGCAAAATTAGAAATCCTCGCCCTGACGGAAACCAAGACAAAGGGACAAGGAGTTATGGATCTCAATGTTAACATGCTGTCTACAGTGGAGTCCCCACAACCGTAAGAGCTAAATGGGATGTGGATTGTGCTGTGGCTTAAACCAAATAGTTAGCATCAAGAGATGGAACTTCGTCTCGGAGAACGTTATGGTGCTAAAACGCTAAAATAAAGAAAATCATATTCAACCTTGTCATTGTGTATGGGCCAAATGAAGATAGGCGAACAAAAGTTGAAGAAGAATTCTTCGAACTGCTTCAAAATATAGTGGACAACTGCGTGCAATGAAATTATCCTCTTCCGAGATTTCAATGCCAGAGCTGGAAATGATCATATTAGATCGGGTGGAGTTATCGGAAGATATGGAACAGATGACAATGGAAAGCGACTCCTTAGATTCTGCACTGAGCAAAACCTTGGCATATACGAACACAAAATTCCCATATAAGCACATACATGCATACACCAGATATGAACCAACTAAGAATGAGATATCAGTCATCTTATTCAAGGAATTGCGGAATGCTAGAGTCTAGAGAAATCCAGAAATTGAAAGTGATCCCCACCTGCTGACGATTAAAAGAAAAAATGAAAGAGTTGGTCGGCCTTGGCATTGCGCACCCTCATGCAAGAAACTACACAATAAAGAAGGAGAGATAAGTATTAAGAACTACAAGCAAATAATGACAGAATATAAGACAATGTATCAGGGGCGTATTGCTACAGCAGAGAGAAAAACAGAAGGACGATCAAAGGCATCTGGTTTAAGTTCAATGAATCATAAAAGCACCTGCAGCAGAAGTATGTGGTGAAGTCCGACTTGGGAAGAAGGGAAAAAGGACGCCTTGGTGCTCAAACGAAATTAAAGATTGGTTTGGTTTGATTTTAAGGATTATCTTCATTGCACACGGACTACTCGATCAGTGCTGGCACTTAGATCACACAAGGAGGATCTCAGCACAGTGCCTGATCTCTGTAGGGGAGGGAAACCCGAGGCCTGTAAACAGTAAATTAATATGAAACAAATATAAAGGTATGTTATCAGGCACTCGCAGGAAATAAAGAAGTAGAACACCAGACAACAGAAAAAGAACAGACATGAGTGGCTTACCCAGGATTTGAACACTGGACCTTCCGTGCGACAACCCCGCCTAGCCATACAAGCGAATCACACTATCCGCCCTGCCATCTACGCATCATCAAAAAATGATGTTTCAATGGCAGGTCAACAGTGCGAACCACAATACATGACACCAGAAGTCCACCATGGGCAGTTCAGCCTATTAATGACGCAATCACTTCTGTTTTATTTCTATCAAGCAGTATAGGCCGAATCCAACAAGACAAGGACCTTAATACTGTGTCCAGTAAATGATAGTAGACTAGAACAGTGAGAACAGGATAGTGGGTAGGTTTGGTATTGTATAAACATTTATTACACATAAGGGAGGGAAACCCGAGGCCTGTAAACAGTAAATTAATATGAAACAAATATAAAGGTATGTCATCTGGCACGGATTACGGACTACGAATTACGGATCAAGGAGCATTAGGAGTATTAACGGGAAAGAAGAGGGGCTGGTGGAGGAGATGAGGAAAGCAAAATTAGAAATCCTTGCACTTACGGTTTGGTTTGGTTTTAAGGACTATTTTCAGCGCACACGGACAACTCCATCAGTGCTCCTGTCTCCTCCCTCAGATCTCACAAGGAGGCTCTCGGTATAGTGCACGACCGCCGTAGCACCGGCGAGAATGCCAATGTGTGGATATAGGAATCACACATTCTATAAATATGTTTGTGGTCGGTAGGTTTCCAATTGTTAAATTTTGCCAGGGCAGCGGTCTTGTGGCTTTCTCTTTACGATTTCAAACTGCCGTGGGATTTTTATGGTGGGCAACTTGCACACGGGACCTCCTATTTTTTCGCTGACACCCAAGAAGGCTAGGCATCTGATCTCAATATCCAGGAGACCAAGGGGAGTATCCTTTACAAGATAATGGACGACTGCGTGAATGAAATTATCCTCTTCGAAGATTTCAATGCCAGACTTGGAAATGACCATACTAGATGAGGTGGAGTTACCGGAAGAGATATGTAGCAGATATATCGAATGACAATGAAAAGCGACTCCTTAGATTCTGCATTGGGCAAAACTTTGGCATTTACGAACACAACGTTCCCACATATGCATAATAAATGCATACATCAGATATGAACCAACTAAGAATGAGAAATCAATCATCGTCTATTCCAATGTTAGGAAAAGCTTATTCAATGACTTGCAGGATATTAGAGTCTAGAGAGGGCCAGATATTGGAAGTGATCACTATCTGCTGACAATTTAAGAACAAGTGAATGAGTGGCACAGCTTAGCTATTACCCGCCTGCAAGCAAGAAATTACAAAATCAAGAAGGAGAGATGAGTATTAAGAATTACAAGCTAATAATTACAGAATATAAGACAATGTATCAGGGGCGTATTGCTACAGATGAGAGAAACACAGAAGTACCGATGAACTGAAAAACCTCTGGCTTAAATTAAAAGACATCATAAAAGCACTTGCATCAGAAGTATGTATTGAAGCTCTACTTGGAAAGAAGGGAAAGAGGACACCTTTGTGGACAGAAGAAATTAAAAATAAAATACAGAAAAGAGAAAGACATTGAAACAATACTTCAATCAATCAATCAGTCAATAAATACCCTTTAGCTTTCCAAGGAGCATAGGCCTTCAACAAACACATGCCAAGTCCTCCTATCACATAAATCCACTCAAGGTCTTTCCATGTTTTCCTCGTCATTTTCACCTCTGTATCTAGCTCTCTTCTCCATGTGTTTTTGATCTACCTCTGTCTCTCTTTCCCTGAGGATTCCAGAACAAGGACTGCCTTTTAATGCTATCAACAGGTTTCCTCAATGTGTGTTCTATAAATTGTAAACTTGTAGTGGGTCATAGTACCCATTTTATAGTCTATATGTGACTGCTTCTTTCTATCTATTGTTAGTTACTAGCCGTCCGCTAGAGGTGTTTATTCTTGTAGAGTTACGCCAGGTTCGTTCTTCTCTCGTTAGATGTTATGTGCTGCTATAGAGGAGTACACATTAAACAGTGTTGTAGCTTTAAATCCAACTTGACAAATCTGCATAACCCAGCCGAGTCCATAATACACAGTTTATTTACAGAATACACGATAAACATAGTGTAGCTGGAATCAATTCAATTTCTTTTATTCTGAAGGTAAGTTTCTGCATGTATCCGTATTTTCCTTATCTCTCTCCGTAAATCTTTTGAGATACAATAAAATCCCGTGTAGTTCACGACCTAGGTTACTTTGACCTTTGCTACTACAACTTTCCAGTAAAAGTAATTGCGCCTTTTACTTTAAATACTTAAATATGATACCTTCTTCAGTTTCTGAGTCTTCAAGGGGTTTAATAGCTGTTTTCTCAGTTTTCTTCCCCTAATTAAAAAATCAAATCTAGCTGGGGACTGAAAGATAATCGAAACGTACTTACAGTTACTACCTTACACAGTCGTTGCTCCTAGTTCAGAAATATAGCGACTGCTTATATTCTGTTGTGAAAATGATAGCATTAAACTTCAAATACAACCTACTTCATTCTGAAAAACTTCAAGAATTACAACTTAGAAAATGCCTTTGTGGTTCTGCGTAAATGAGACAGCTCAAACATGGCTTCTCAACAACTCACAAGTACAAAACACAACCTTCGCCGAGGCCTGTTATATGGAAACTCCCCTTTAAGATTTCTTACTTTTTGTTAGCTCGACAGCGTTGTGAGTTCTTGTCACTGTCAATGGTTTTGATCGGCGCTACTATTATGTATGCACTTATTTCATTGGCACGGATAATGGTATGATATGATTCACTCTCACAAAATAGCCAGCGTCTTCTTCTCAACTCTTGTTCCACAAGTACTTGTCTGGCTTTTATCACCAGATCCGCGTGTGTGACTTGGTCATACCATTTCAATCCTTCAATTCTTCGCAAGCGTCCGTTTATGAAAGTTTGTAGCCTTTTGGTTGTTGATTTTTTTTTTTTTTTTTGCGTTCGCCCGCTAATACTCGAGGCGAAATCTCAGGTTATTATTTATGTCTAACCTGACATTGATTTTACGTGAGTATCCCTTTATTTCTTGTACAGAGACAGGTGTCCCTCGCCATTCAGGCAAATACTCGCCGATTTCGGAGGTACCCATTGCAGCTGGGTCGGCTCAGGAGCCGCCAGTCCCTGGTCGACGACACTCCTTCAAATGTCCTCGCCAGGTCTCGAGTTAATCCAGTCCAAATCCCGGTCGACGAAAAATCCTCAAATGCCGTCGCCCGGGTTTGATCCTGTATCACCCGGTCGCCAGAGCGGTGTTGTAACCACTACGCTAGCGCGGCTCCCGTTGTTGATTTTGCTGTTCTCCATGTTTCAGAGCCATGCAATAAGACTGACTTGACACTTGAATTGAAGATTCTTATTTTCGTGTTGGGCTTTATTTCTCTTGAATGCATGAAATTATAACAAGGTCGAAACAATACTTAGAAGTTAAAACCTCAGCGGGAAAAACAGAGAGACAGTGTGATAGAACAGAAGCAAAGAACAAGGTGCTAGCAACAAAACAGAAATACTGGGAAGTAATTTTGGAGAAAAGCTACAAAAAGATGCTCAATGAAACCAGAAATTGCTCTGCAAGACCGAAACGAACGTAAGGAAAAACAATGCCCTCTTAAATTAATACAGGACAAGCAAGACAAATTCCTTATTGCCCCAAAAGAAGTAACGGAAATAATATTTCTCAGAGCTTCTTGGTGGTGAGCGAGGTCAAGCCTCATAAATAATAATCACTAGCACAGAAGAGGGAACCAATGGTGATGAATGATAGCATAAAGATAGAAAAACTGAAGGCAGCACTGGACAAAATCAATACGGGCAAAACAGCAGGACATGATGGTATAACACTAGAAATGGCTTAGTACATGGAAGCAGCAAGCGACATATTACTCCCGAGAGTCCTACAGGCAGCATGATGCCACAAGACCATACCAAAGGATTGGGCGATTGCCATCATAAAACCCACATTAAAAAAGGATTATAACCGACAATGTGGAAGACAAAGAGGCATATCTCTTCTCAATGTTCGTGGTAAAATTTACTCTAGAATCATGGAGCCACGAATAGACGAGAGGTCTGGTGTAGCTTCCGAGCAAACTGAAGTACTCAAGACCTTATCTTCAGGCTCAAGCAGGCTGTTGAGTGAAAAGGTCCTTAAGTATAAAGGTGAGATGCATCTTTGTTTATTAGATCCGGAGAAAGCCGTTGACAAGGTTCCCTGGAGCAAAATTTGGGACTGCTTGGCAAGGAAGAACATTCCAGCGCCTCTGATCCTTGCCAACCCTGCAGACTCACGTCTATCCCGATTACGATAGTTTTTCCATGTCTGCATAAAGGAAGAAGATCGGCTACCACGACAAATATGTGAAACTAAGAGCCAGGGATTCAGACCTCCAGGACGACCCAGAGTTCGCTGGGAGGACAACATTAGACGATCTCTGAACGACAGAAAACTAGCTGCTAGCCAGGCCAGTAGGAAGACAGCCGATAGGATGGAATGGTGCGCTCTCTCACTGTGAAATCTCTACACCCCGCGGTAGAAGAGAAACGACTAAGTAGTAGAAGTAATAGAATTGTTTATAGAGGCACAGGAAGCTGTATTCAAAGAAAATATAAGAGAGCTGTACAACATCACACATGAAGAGATGGACAGAACATTTTGAAGAACGTCACAATAACATAGCTCCTTCAAATCCTCCAGTCATCCAGCCAGTCAATAAGGAGCTACAAATGAATTGTAAACCACCAAGTAGGAAAAACATGACGAAAACTATAAAGCTTCTTAATGATCAAAAAGAATTTGGTCCAGACCATTTCCAGTAGAAGCCATCAAAGCAGACGTTGACACTTTTACAGAGATATACAAACTACTAGGTAAAGTCTGAACAAAAATGCACACGTTACAGAGGAATAATGAGACTATCAGTGCCGGGAAAAATATTGAACAGGAGCATCTTTGCGAGATTAAAAGTTTCCAAAGGTAACTGAGAGACGAACAAGCTGGCTATCGACAGAACAAATCCTGTACAGACCAGACAGCTACATTTAGAATAATAACTGAACAAAGTCTCGAATGGAATGCACCGTTATACGTTGGATTTGTCGACTATGAAAAGGCATTTTACAGCGTTGGCAGAGAATCACTTTGGGAATTGATGACATATTATTGAGTCCCCCTGAAGGACAACTTACAGAGCCATTAGGAAAATTACCTGGAGTGCGACAAGGATGTCTCTTGGCTCAAATTCTCTTCTTGATAACAATTTGGAGATCAAGAGAAATCAAGTCCAACTCTAAAGTAAGAATCATCAACTCAAATGTCAACACAGTCCTATTATATGGCTCTCAAAATTTAAGAGAACAATAAAAACAACCAAAAAGCTACAGAATTTCATTAATGGGTGATTGCGTTGAATAGAAGGATTAAAATGGTATGACAAGGTCACCAATGTGGAACTGATGATAAGAACCAGACAAGTGCCAGTGGAACAAGAGATGAGAAGAAGACAATGATAATGGATAAGACATTCATTGATTAAACTTAATAGCATTACAAGGCAGTCTTTATTCTGGAATCCCCAGGGTAAGGGAGGCGGAGAAGACCAAAAATACACGGAGAAGAGACATGGAAAGTATTTGCACGGATGGCACATACCAGCAAGACTTGGCATGTGTTTTTTAAAGTCTGTGTTCCTTGGGGATATAATGAGTCACGATTTATTGACAAGTATCTGCTGGTGTAGAGTGTGCGCAGGAAAAGAAAATGGTGAATGATAATGCTCTGTTAGAAATATTGACAATATCTGCGTTTACGTATTATTTATCTTAATTGCAGTTCACTGTCTCGAAACCAGTTTTTTCACATTAACTCGGGCATAGTGCTGTTCTGTCTTTTCAGGTTTATAAGTCTCTGATCTAGGCAGTCTTATAACGATGGTAGGAACATGCATCTGCTTTAACCCTGCATTCATTGCAGCAGATTTATCTTTCGATCCACATGAAGTCATGTACCTGACAACAGCAATGCCACATTTTGCTTTCAACCGAGTGAGCAGCTATATCTCCGTCTTGATTACAATCGAGAGGTGTTTGCGTATTACTGGTTAGAACTTAGAGGTAATGAAAGCATTTCTTCATGTCTGTAACAGAAAAGAGTTTATTCTCGCTTAAAAAGACGTGTTATTTTATCACCATTACCTTTCAGTGCCATAAGGAGAATAGACGTTCAACAAACTTATGTCAACCGTCATGTACTGTGCCATAAGGAGAATAGACGTTCAACAAACTTATGTCAACCGTCATGTACTATACCATAAGGAGAATAGACGTTCAACAAACTTATGTCAACTGTCATGTACTGTGCCATAAGGAGAATAGACGTTCAACAAACTTATGTCAACCGTCATGTACTGTGCCATAAGGAGAATAGACGTTCAACAAACTTATGTCAACCGTCATGTACTGTGCCATAAGGAGAATAAACGTTCAACAAATTTATGTCAACCGTCATGTACTGTGCCATAAGGAAAATAAACGTTCAATAAACTTATGTCAACCGTCATGTACTGTGCCATAAGGAGAATAGACGTTCAACAAACTTATGTCAACCGTCATGTTCTGTGCCATAAGGAGAATAGACGTTCAACAAACTTATGTCAACCGTCATGTACTGTGCCATAAGGAGAATAGACGTTCAACAAACTTATGTCAACCGTCATGTACTGTGCCATCAGGAGAATAGACGTTCAACAAACTTATGTCAACCGTCATGTACTTTGCCATAAGGAGAATAGACGTTCAACAAACTTATGTCAACCGTCATGTCACGTGCCATCAACTCATGTTCTGTCCATGTCTTTTTCATCTCTTTCATTTCTGTCTCCCCTTTTCTTCTGCGCGTGTTTCTGTCACCTTTCAACCCTGATGACTTCAAAACAGGGATTATCTCGTTATGCTAACAACAGCTTATGTGAATATGATTCCTATCCATCGCCAGCTTATTCTTCTTATCTCATGGTCCCCTTACACATGTCTGGTTCTTGAAATCAGTTCCATACTGGTAAACTGTTCCTAACATTTCAATAGTTCTATCCTACGCAAGCACTCATTTATGAAGAAATAAAAAACATTTACGTTACACATTTAATTTTAGCTACTAGTCTTTTTGTGATCTCCATGTTCATATATTTAGAAGTCATCTCATAAGTACCGATCGGTTCCCTTTCGACGTGTAATTAACTAAAATTGTTTACTATAAACACTAATGCAGATATTGTAACTTATCCAGCTGTATTCACGAGTGTTCTTACAGTAATGCTGAATTTGACATCACTAGCACCGTCACAGGTTTTGACAGATGTTGTTTTGATTGTTATATGTTTTTAATGTTGTTTTTTTTTTAAATTCCTTCAATTTATATTACCCCTGTCAATGTATATTTTATTTCTTAAATTAGAAAATTTCTTATGTACGAAACTTAAATATTTCATAATGCTCATTTCTAATCTTACAGATAAAAAGAATCATTACTGCAGATCGAACAACTATGATTGTCGTCAGTATCTATATAGCTGTGGTGAAGTGAGATGTTATAAATATTTATAGGGGACTTAGTGTACTGACTGAGATCAGCTGTGAAGGTATATATATCTAATAAGAGTAGTGTATTATATATAACCTTGCTTGTTGCCACATATGTATACATTGCTGTTATGAATGAATATGTGTCCTGATTCAAATACAAAGGGAACCAGGAATCACAATCAATTTTACTTACAAGTTATATGTAGAAGGATGTACCTTCTACTTCATAACTAATTTATACTCTCTTTTTACACTGAGCACAATACATCACAAACATTGAGTTCAGAGCGTTAGGCCAACTGTCAGCTTCATCTGAAATACTTTATACCAGTATTTACCTCCTTAATGGTTACTACGCCTCTGCACTTCCAGCATTATTTCTGTCTAATCAATAATCTAGGTGTCAGTGTACTGTTTGGCCATTCCATGCAGTTTTACTTTCCTCCGACACCTTCTGTTCAGGCTGGAGCATTATCGGCTTTACATCATGTTTGCTACTGAACTACACATATATACAGGCATAAATTAACAATTCACATTCAATTTTCATTAAAAGATACTGAATGTTTCAAGCTTACCACAATTCATAGAATACAATCACAGAGATACGTTGACTAGCAATGAATTCTGGCACAAATACTGGCACAAATTCCCATCTGCTTATGTTCCAGGCTTTTATTTAGCAAAAATATGAGCAGGCTTCAACGCACTGTTGCTTTATCAAGCTTATTTGAACTAGTGGTCTCGAACTAACGCTCCTAAGTGATTATATCAGCGAGTCTGGCCAATGGAGCCACGTTTCGACATGGGTTTGAAATAATTGTAACTGAATACGGTCTCTCCTAACAACCAAAAGATAGTATATATAGACCGGACTAATCGTTGTTTAGCCTTACATATCTTTTCCTGCAATCTGTTCTTCAAATGTAACTTGTGGCCCATTTCCCGTACAATGGTGGTGTAAAAAGATCTACCACTGAGCGATTCTGATTTTGGGTGTTGTCTGACAGCACCATCATTTTAGTTTGGCTATAACTTGTTAATTCCTAGACTATTTGCATAACGTTGTACATATTCTTTGTCAGCAAACCCTAAGGAACCCAAATATACAAATTTAAAAGAGCTAAGTGGCTGCGTTCAAAATATGCAATTTCTTCGACCTCCTGTTTCGAAGATGTGCTGTCTGGGTACTGTAATGATTTTCTATCGGTAAACCCATATAATGTTATCTTTTCTAATAAGCGTTTCCCAGGTTTTTTAAAACCTAACTCTGGGAAGGGTAGTGAATTTATCACTGTCCGTCTGAAAAAGTTAGTGCATGTGGCCTTACACGCGTGATAGTAGTAATTGTGTATCGCGCGACGCGTGTTTTGTGTTGCACGTGTTCGGCTTTATGCCTCTCCCTTCTCTCTATCCTTTAGTCCATCTGTCTTTAGTTACGCCGTGTATAAAATGGAATGAATGAAATATTTAAATTAGGTCATTGATCAGCTTGGTATCTCAATGTTTTTCCAAGAAATACAGCACACGTTTCATTGAAGAAAGCGGGTAATAATATAGTAGGCTTTTACTATCAACGTGAAAGCGTTACAATTTGCAGACGAAGCATAAAACAAAGGGGATTTCGAGTACATTCCTTGTGACAGCACTGTTATTTTACCATTGCTCTTTTCTTTATTAGATTTATTTGTTAGGCTTTATATTTACCTTTATTAGCAGCTCACACCATCACAAAAACATGTAGATAATATTCGTCAAGCGCGCGGCTAATTGTAAGATGTTTTACATTGGTATAACTAAAATATTTTGTTCACTGAGTTTTAACAGTTTGTATATGACAATCTTGACAATAATACTGGTCTTGGTATAAAGTTTAGTAGCGTGGGAACCTGAAGAAATAGTCGTACTACCTTTCGGGAAAATACCGAAACGGCGCGCATTGCAATGTGCTTGAAGGCATCCTGTGCACTCATTAGAATCATCCCACGGGTCAATTATCGCTGTTTCATTCTAATTTCAAATGACCCGTCAAAAATGATGGAACTAAATAATGTATTACTATAATCATCGGCGTAAATAGGGTTGATGGCACAAACAAATAAAAAAACGGCGACCTTTGAAAACTGCTGCAAAATGGAATTCTGGTGGAATTATTTTATTAGTACTCACAATAGTTACTTGTTATAATACAAGTTACGAAATAATAAAATCAAACTATACTTTTATTGTTTGAAATTGTAATGAGCCATGACTATAAGCTCCAGCATCCGAATGGAGACATAGGCAACTACTGCACCGCAGATATGAGGTAACGGTAAAGGATCCCGTTTACTGAGGCATATTGGGAATATAGTGTTAGGCCCATATTTTCTCGACCATCGGCACACTATGGGTGATGTGGTCAGTATCAAGCAGGCTTCATTAACGTTCCCAGAGTTGCTCTGCTACCCAATTGGGGCTGGGTCGACCAAGGAGCCATTTGCAGTCTAAAAAAATTCCCCCTCAACTGGGGATCGAACCATGAACCACTGAGCTGATGTCTTCTTCTTCTTCTTCTGTCCTTAGCCACCGACCGTCAAAGCAGTCAGTGGCCATTACGCCTAGTGGCGTCTTAGGGCAACAGCAGATAGGTTTTCTTTGCCATTGTTTCCCATCACGCCTAGTGGCGTCTTTAGGGCAATGGCAAATCAACCCATTTGCCGTTGTTTCCGTAATCGAAGTGTGAGCTGATGTGGTTATCTGAAATTCTATTAAGCGCGACAATTATTGTGTCGGACTCTCAGTCTTTGCTTCGGAAGGTCCAAAACGAATGGCTACGGTATGAATAGAACACATATGTAGAAACCTCGAATCTTCAAGAACTGGTAGTGATATACGGTCCTGGTCATGCAAGAGTTCCCGGCAACGAGAGTGCTGAAAGACTAACTTCTAGGCACCCTTAGTGGGGACATTTGATATGTAAGAGAGATATACTAAGGACAATTAATGACCGCCTGTAAGAGAACATACTTACTTACTTAGTCGTTCCCCTTCTACCGTGAGGTGTAGAGGTTTGGAAGAGAGAGCGCCAGACCATTCTATCAGCTGTCTTCTTCCTGGCCTGGTTCCATTCTAGTCCTCGGTCCTTAAAAGATTGTCTAATGTTGTCCTCCCAGCGGACTCTGGGTCGTCCTGGGGGTCTGGATCCCTGGCTCTTTGTTTCCCATGCTTGTCGTGGTAGCCGATCTTCTCCCATTCTGCAGACATGGCCAAACCATCCTAGATGGGACTGTTCTATGTGGGTAAGAGAAAAACGTTGTAACCGGTGAATTAACAAGGCACGAAACTTTGGAGTAGTACGACGGACGTATGAGAGGATGCATCCGGCACGTTACATTAACAATTAGCATTCATTCCATTCAACATTTGCTGAGCTAGACCGAGCGTCTTTGGGTTTGACCGGAGTGAAGTGATATCGATTATGATCAACAATAACAATAACATAACAAACTGTTGGTCTCTCCGAAGACTGCGAGTATCTGCCTGAATGGCGAGATGACACATGTCAGCGTACAGGGAAAATAGGATACTCACGTAAACATCAGTCTCAGGTTAGACATACTAACCGGAGATTTCGCCTCAAGTAATTGCAGGCGTACGTTAAAAAAAAAACATACACACACAAAAACTGTTGGTTTCTGTAAGTAATAGCAAATTAAAATCTGTTGTCACGGATTGCCTCCCCTGCTTTGCAGTAGTGGTCCAACAGTGACCATATTTCAAGAGTATTCAATATTGGCCTCCAAAGTATCTACCTGCGCGCAAGATTACTCTTTGCAGAGATGTAGATAAAAGGTTAATAACACTTCTACCTGAAGGGAGTATTCACAAGATATTTCCAAAAGTCACGAACAATGTTGCATTGGGCTGAACAATTGTTAACCCATTATATCTGGTCCGTCGCCTTTTGTGAAGGATTTAAGCAATGGTTTAGCCCGTTCAAGCCCCCAGTTAGTGTAATCCAACGAAATCCCTCTTATAAGGTATAGCTCTGTTTACAGGTAAATATATGTCTAAGTATTTATATATACTAAATATTCTGGCTCATACGTTTGCTTTCATACATATAACTGAATCAACTATTATTATTTAGTTTTAAAACAACAGGTAACAAATTAAATAGTGAATTAGTCTTTAAAAGGTTAAAATAAATATGGAAAGATTAGTGGAATTTTTATGGATATAAGGTTCTCGTCACTGAGACGTAAGTGGGAATTTAACCTTACACTTAAAGTTTAACTGAAATGCCTCTTTTTGCTGGTGCCTTTTAGTTAGCATTTAGCTTGTACGAGTGAGTACTGCCGCCTAGGTTTTCGCCACGTTGTTCTAGTGATGAATGTACTTCTCTCACACGAGTGGCATAGTAACTTCATTTATCTAGCAATGTTATGGGTGGGGAAGTTTTAATTCTACCACCCAAAATATCCCCCGCGTGGTTTTAAAATTAAATTTTAAAATTTCAACCGCGTTACCTCTATATAATACTGCATAATACTTTCCGCTGACATTCTATCTGCCTCTTGACACTTCTTGTGACCATGTTTTCCTGGCGTAATGTGTTACCGCCAAGTTGTATCTCCATACAGATTTATCTCTTAAAAATCACCAGGAAATTGTTCACAACAAAAGCGATAAATGATGCTGCTACTGCACTGTGTATGTAATCAGCCAGACAAAACAGACACGGTCGTCAGGCAATCCCGACCAGACAATCTTGGATTCTATATTCGATTTTTTTATAGGGTATAGATCCGTCTGTCAATGATAGGAAAATCGCTAGCTTGACCGGTGATAATTGTCCCGGGGTATGTGTTACGGTAGTCCCACCGTTTCACTTGGCGGAACGTAAATACGTCGGAGGGTGCGGCAAAAACAAAATAAAAGACCAGTACCTACAGCAAATACTTCTTCTGTAGGGGAGTGGAGTGTTTAGAGACTTTGCCTTACTAGATTTCAGCATAGAGTAGTAAAATAATGGTGCATAAAAAATTATTGCACATAATAATTGACAGGGGAGAGAAAATAAGAAAATATTTCTAGCTGGGGCATGTTGATGCAATTTCTGTCGGAATGGACTTATCGCACAGCCGTATCGTCACATACCTCCTATCTTAAGATATTTGTAGAATACCCAGCGTTTGGCGTTCATATGTCCATAGGTTTAATGTACACTGGTATTGGTTATCAGTGCGACAGTTTTTCTCTCCTCCTTATCTCGTTGGCGAGCATTTGAATTACGTGCTTGGCAATGTGTACAGTTCAATACGTATTGACGAACGTTTTTCCATCAGTTGGGCCAAAAGTATACCTCTTTAAGGTTACGCTACGTCTGAGGAGTGGTAAACAAGATATAGACAGTCCTATAGCAAATACTTCCGTAGGGGAGTGGAGTGTTAGAGACGGTCCCCTACTAGATTCAGCATAGAGAGTAAATAATGGTGCATAACATATGCCACATAGTAATGACAGGGGAGAGACAAATTAGAAAATATCACTCGCACAGGACCGTGATGCAATCCTGCCAGTGTGGACTTGATATCGCTCAACCGTATCGTCACATCTGCTTACATAATTGATATCCAATTTACGGAAATAAATCTCAGACGTCAATACTCTTGAATTTGAAAGGCCCAAATTTGGACTTTTGAGAAGAGCAAAGAAAAAATCGACAACGTATTTATTTAAAGTCGGAAAATTAATTGAATGTGAGATCAAACAATGTGGCTTCAATACGAGTGAAGAGAGTGCCATGAAAAGCGCAGCCACATCTTCATTATTTATTTGGGCAACTTTGAAACTGAAAAGTAAACCTGCATTTTTACACACAAAGACTGGATACCTAAGAAATAAGAACACAAGCCAAAGAGGAATAATAAAATTACACAGACACGTTATTCGAAAGCATCTAGCCTACGTTGATGTGTCCATTCTAACTGTGCCAGGAGATTGTAGATTCCATTTGGGGTAAGTTGTGAACCTATATTTTACAAATGTGAATTTGACATGTTTTCCTTGCTAACTGGTTATATATGAGGCTGGTAACCTCAACATATGAAAATAGTATATTCATAAAACACTACAGCAAGCGCGGGTGATTGCTTCTTGCTAGTCGTACAGAAAACCGAATGCAGAGGTGACTCCAGACTGATGAGTGAGGATTACATCACATACGCATCAAGTGTATCGTATCATTTCATGTGATATATGTACCTTGTTAATTGTAATTCCAGCAAGCCATTGCCGTCACGCTGTCCAAGCACATACTTTCCCAGTTTAATACCCAGAAGAATATTGGTGAATTATAATCATCTTCCATGAGTTAAGTGGAACGAAGCTATAAGACTGTTAATGGTACGAAGCTGCAAGACTAAAGTTTCTACGCCACTACTTGTGAGTTAAACGCAGGGAATCATCACTAACCGACTACATTGGACGAGTTGTGTGAAGAAGTGCCCTCATCACAAAAGCATTGACGAAACCACAGCCGCAGGACTCACTTATACCAGCTAAGTTTATTAATGAAACAGCAAAAGGACGATATTTGTTATCAATCCTCAAACCACGTCTCAGTGAAGACAATTTTATTTACATCTAAAATTCACCATCATTCCATCGCTATTTTAACCAGTTAAAACTAATTGATTATTAAATTTGTTACATGTTATTTAAAAAACAAAACAATTATAGTTGACTCTGTTATTATAGGTATGAAAGCAAACGTATGATCAAGACTCTTTAATACATATACATCTAGACATATATTTACATCTATAGAGCAAATACTTATAAAAGAATTTTGCTGGATTTACACCAGCTGGGGGCTTGAACTGGCTAAAACCATTGCTTATTTCTTCAAAAAATGTGACGGATCAGATATACGTTAGTAGTGCTCTGCCCTATGCAGCATTGTTCTTGACTTCTGAAAATATCTTGTGAATTCTCCATTGAAATAGAAGCTTCATTATCTTTCTATCTACAATTCTGCCATGAGTAATCTTGTGCGAAGGTAGACAGCTTTGAAGACCCATATTAGATACTCTTGAGTGTTGGCCACTGGTGGGTCACTACTGCAGACCTAAGGATAAGCAATCCGTGACAGTACTGACGACAGCTACATTTTTGGTGTTATTAGAATTATTTGCATATCGTGAAGCTAACATACACTGCCAAAGGAAAACTGGGAGACAATAAGTCCCAGCCGTAATTACCCTCCCTATTTGGAATTGACGGGTACTGATTGGATTCCCCATTTGGGTACAGTTTGGGTTTTGGGAACCTAAACCATTTCTTGCAGTACAACGATTTCAGAGAAAGCCAAAGCTCAAGTTCACCAAACTTCAGAATAGTGCGCCAATTGTAACCTCACTTGTAGGATGCTTTTTCCCTGTTCACTCCACGCGCAGTTACCTTCTGACTATCCAGCGCCTCTCGGTTATAGAAGCGCGCATTACCTACACAACTCCTAAGTTTGGACACGTTAAACCCGCTGGATATCAAGGTTTATTCAAATTTGAGTCACTCGTGGATATATTCCCAACTGACGTCCGTCATCCTTGGATTAAATTGATTTTCACCCTGCGTCGGAAGAGAGAAAGGGAAGAGGATAGTTTTCAAGTGTAGAGGAATAATACGACACTGACGGAAAGGGAAAATAAAGACTCAGAGACGGGGAGGGAGTTAATGAATTATCGAGGGAATGCCGAGTTGTGCTTATAAGAGAGAGTGTTTACCTCTCGGAATTGTTTTTTTGGGTTTGATGTGTTTGGGTTGTTGTGTTTGTTTTTCTATGTAGCCTAAATCCCGGTCGTCTCGTCACAGAGACAAGGTACGGTTGACGAGTCAAAGAGTAGGAGTGGGTGTGTGTGTTATTCTAGGTACCTCAAGTAGATTTGCTAATTATTATTTTTATTCAACAAAGGCTGCCATTCTGGATTGTAAACCAGAATCAGTTTGAAGTTTTTTTCTGTTGTGTGGTTTTCTTTAAGTTAGTGATTGTGAATTTATTTGGTTTTCCCGACATCGCTCAGGCAAATAGGTTTTTAATTTTAAATTTGCACTTAATAAACATAGAAAAACTATTGGCGGATCATAATTCTCTTTCTATCTCTATATTTGTTATTGTTTAATATGAAGTCTGGAACTTTGTCTCGGAGCACATTATGGTTGTAAAACTAAAAGAAGGAGAAACCATAGTCAACCTGGTCATAGTGTATGGGCCGGATGAGAGAGCAGAGGTCAAGGAAGAATTCTTCGAGCTGCTTCAAAGGACAGTGATGACTGCCTAGATGAAATTATCATGCTCGGAGATTTCAATGCCAGAGTTGGAAATGACCATGCTAGATGGGGTGGAGTTATTGGAAGAAATGGAGAAGATACTCCCAATGACAATGGAAAGCGACTCCTCAGATTCTGCAGTGAGCAGAATTAGATCATTAACAACACAAAGTTCCCCCATAAGCGCATATATGCATACACTAGGTGTGAACCAATAAAGAATGAGAAGTCAGTGATCGACTATGCCATTGTTAAGAGGAGCTCATTCACATATGTCCGGGATGCTAGAGTCTGGAGGGGGCCAAAAATTGGAAGTGATCACTACCTGCTTACAATCAAAAGAACAAATGAAGGAGTTGCTCAGCCTAGGAACTAACAAGCACCACGCAAGAAACCAAGTAAACGAACGGAAGAAATGAGCATTAAGACCTACAAGCTGAGAGAGCCAGAACTTAAGACCAGATATCAGGGGCTTATTGCTACAGCGGTGAGAAACACAGAAGAACAACCTGATGACTTGGAAACCCTGTGGCTTAAATTCAAGGATATCATAAAGACAGCTGCTGCAGAAGCATGCGGTGAAGTCCGACTTGGGAACAAGAGAAAGAGGACACCTTGGTGGACAGAGGAAGTCAAAGAGAAAATAAGAGAGAAGAAAATGGCATGGAAACAATACTTAGGAGCTAAAAACACAACAGGACAAATGGGAAAATATAGAGAATATGTGACACTCAGAACAGAAGCAAAGAACAAAGTGCTAGCAGCAAAACAGAAGTCCTGGGAAGAATTTGGAGAAAAGCTAGAAAAAGATGCACAAGAAAACCAGAAATTGTTCTATAAGACCCTAAAGAACATGAGGAAGGAAAAACAATGCCCTCTCAAATTTATAAAGGACAAGCAAGGCAAATTGCTTACTGCCCCGAAGGAAGTAATGGAAAGATGGAAAGAATATTTCTCAGAACTCCTGGATGGTGAGCATGGTGAAGCATCAGAAATGATAAACCACTAGCACAGAAGAGAAAACCAATGATGGTGAAGATGACATAAAGATGGAAGAACTGAAGGCAGCACTGGAGAAAATCAAGATGGGCAAAGCAGCAGGGCATGATGGTATAACACCAGAAATGGTTAAGTACATGGGAGCATCAGGCGACCTATTACTCTTAAAGGTCCTACAGGCAGCATGGTGCAACAAGACCATACCAAAGGATTGGGAGATTGCCATCATAACACCAATTTTCAAAAAGGGTGACAATCGACAATGTGGAAACCATAGAGGCATATCCCTTCTCAGTGTCCCTGGTAAAATCTACTCTAGAATCCTAGAGCAGAGACTCCGACGCCTAGCTGAGCCACAATTGGATGAGGTCTAGTGCGGATTCCGAGCGAAACGAAGTACTCAAGACCTAATCTTCACACTCAGACAGCTGAGTGAAAAGGCCCTTGAGTATAAGAGTGAGATCCATCTTTGTTTCATAGATCTGGAAAAGGCGTTTGACAGGGTCCCTGGAGCAAACTTTGGGACTGTTTGGCAAGGAAGAATATTCCAGCACCTCTGATTCATGCTATACAGAGCTTCTACAAGTCTTGCAGAAATTATGTGAGGACAGCAAACCATAAGTCAGAAGAGTTCAGGACCACCACTGGTGTAAGACAAGGTGATATCCTGTCACCTTACCTCTTCATACTCCTTATGGACGATGTCATCAAGGCATGTAAGGAGAGAACAAGAAAGTATTCAGTGGGGTACTGGAAGATGAGACAGGTCTATATTTCAGAGCTGGCATTTGCTGATGATGTTGCCCTGATTGCTAAATCAGAGGCACATCTCCAATCCAACCTGCAAGTCTGGAAGGAAGAGCTGGAGAAGAGAGGGATGGTCATAAGCAGCTCTAAAACAAAATCCATGGTGATATCACGAGAAGAAAGACAGCAGATTAAGCTGGGAGAACAGGTCCTGGAGCAGGTCGACCACTTTAAATACCTCGGAGCTATTATAGACCGAAAGGGAGGCATCAAAGAAGAGTTGGCCACTCGAAAAGCAGCAGCTGGGAGACTTTTTCAGGCCATAAATCGAGGATTCCTCAGCAAGAAAGAGGTTGGTAAGAAAACGAAGATGGCTGTATACCGCTCCACCTATGTCCCAGTCTTGACATATGGATGCGAGTCATGGGCAATGACTACAACCCACAAAAGCCAGATCCAAACCTCAGAAATGAGGTATCTGAGGAAGGTGGTTGAAGTAACAAGAAGAAGAGACATGGTCCGCAACCAGACGATCCGTCAAGGCCTAAAATGCCACCCCTGCAGACCCAAGTAGAACAGTCCCAACTAAGATGGTTTGGTCATGTCTGCAGAATGGGAGAAGATCGGCTACCACGACAAGCATGGGAAACAAAGAGCCAGGGATCCAGACCCCCAGGACGACCCAGAGTACCGCTGGGAGGAACCAGGCCTGGAGGAGACAGCCGATAGGATAGTCTTGGCGCTCTCTCTTCCAAAACCATCTACACCTCACGGTTGATTGGTTACGACTAAGTAAGTAAGAATATGACGTCACTTGTTGTGTCTGAGTCCCTTAACATAAGTATACAATTCAAACTGTTGATATTTTGTGTGGTAAGAGAGGGGTAAGTGCGTTTAACATTTTAAAAAGACGTCCGAGTGGCGGGATAAGTGATTGTTTATCAACTTTTGTGACTCCTGATGACTGTTGCACACCACCACTCAACATTCACATTTCTAGTTACTGTCACTCGTTATATCAACTCCCTCACTCAGACTGTGTGGTCTTGTCACAGACCAGACTGCTTTTTCTTCACTCGTGGACAATGCACAAATGTCATATTAGGCCAGCATCTGATGACATTGCACAACGAAAACAGTAGTCCCATTTTTATCTCCCCAGAGACCCCGGAAAACTACATACACACAACCTAGTGTTAATATTTCATGGTTATTATTTCCCACATGCATCCAGCTTGAACATAGTCTTTCTTATATTACCCCGGCAACTATCATACAACAAACCAAGTTGTTTAATATTTCATTGGTTTTTATTTCCCACAGACAACCAGGGCATGATAACTATTCTCTCTCTATTATCTACACCGCGGATTATACATTACAAAAACCAAAGTGTTATTATTTCATGGTTACTAAATTCGTAAATGTTAATATGGTGCTAGTTGAGTATGGTTCGAGCTAAGCGGTTTCAATCGCTTTCATGTTAATGGTGAAGTTATTACGGGTCCTGGATAGGATATACTTGGTTAGTGTCACGCTCAAGTCTAAAAAAGCTGTAAATGGAGTACCTGACTTCGGTGACTTCTCCACTGCGAGAGAGTAGGCGCTTCTAAACTACTTAGCCACTCGCACAAATACCATCAATAATAATTCCACAAATTAGAATAATGCTATTATTATTCAAAGCCGTATTACCCTAAGACATACGATGTTAGAAATATGGCGCTTTCAGAATATATTACGAGAGAAACATATGTTGTTCATAAATGAAAATTTTGTTTTTCGTGGTATAAAAATCTTTATTTTTTTTAAATAAATAAATAATACTTTTGTTCAAGATCTGATTACAGGCCTCGCAATGGAATTATTGGTGGAAAAGAATTAGAACAGTTTGATTTATAAGCCAATGGTTGTTAGTAAACAGAACTAAGTGCATTAAGATAGTACGAGATAGAGAAATTAATTTTTTTTTTATAATCGTACTATGTTTTTTTTTAAAAAAGGGGACGTGACTGTGACATAATAGAAACAAAAAGGTGTGCTGCCAAAATGCACAGTTACATAATGCTTTCAGTTTTCTTGCTAGACACTCTTCTATTTTAAAGATGAAACTCAAAATCAATAGCTTGATGAGTAAGTCGCATGCATTCGTCAGAACTTATATGAAAAGATTGTTGTTGATGAGTTTATGTTGTGTTTTCTTGCACTGTTTAAGGACAAACATTTTTTTAGTGGAATTAATAGATTAAGATAATGAAAATTTGACATTTATTTGACCAAAATTTTTATGTTTTGATTTGAGGATATTATATCCTCGTAAACCGGGAGAAGGTTATGTGTGGAAAGGAGGACAGGAGAAAAACATTCAACCACTTGTGGTGCCTTCCCCTTTAAGTTTTAAGTGTTTGTGAACTCATCTACCCATCTAACAACAAAATATGAGTTGTATCAATAAGACATGTTTTCCAGCAATATAAAAACATAGTTGCGGGAACTCTATGCGATAATTTACAGTTAAGTCTGGCATTACTACACAAGTGTGCTGATTGTTTCTACTTCTCCTCTCGGTTCTGAATAAATTGGTGTCTTTTCACAAAAATCAGAACCGGTTCTTTTTCGTATTCCAAAAATGGTTGGCTCCTGTGTGGATTTAAACCGAAATTAGCGGATTTAATACTTACTCAATAATAAATAATATTATAATAATGAAATAAATACATAGTCTATTGTCCACATTTTATTTATTATTATAATTGTTCCTTGTGTGTGGTTTCTGATATAAGATTGGAAAACAAGCGCAATAATAAAAAAACTATCAGCATGGAATAGGGGGGCAGACGAAGGAAGATGCACGTTGTAGTAAAATGTATCGTCAAAATATATGCGGCATCCCCATTTGCTCTCATGAGCCCCTCAGAGTGGGGAGATACATCTGAAGAACTTTACGCACCGTACCTTTCAGTCCAGGAGCCAGGAGGGACAATGGTCCTGGACGACGCAGCTTTCGATCGAAAGATGAAAGCCTATGAAGACTTTGCTATCGATACCTTTAAACTACGAGCTAATTACAGCAGCGGGGCTCAATAGCTGCACAGGTTGTTCAAGTGGACGACCTGTTTACTTTCAGTTGACTATCTCGCCATACGGCAAGGAAATGTAAGACTATGGTGTAGTTAACTGTCACATAGGGGAATATTAAACGGGTGACACTGTTTCTGTGACACATGTGTAACAGCACCATGGATTGATACGCGCGCTTGCTTGGAAATAGAGCCTGGTGTGCCAAGGCTTAAATATAATTTTGGCAACTTTCCAAAGAGTGAAATAGGCCGTTATTTCATCTGCAATTTTGGTCCACAAAAATAAAAAAAAAAAAAAAATTAAAACGTGTTCGTGCAAGTTCGACCGTGGATTTAAAAGCTGATTTACTCATCCAATGCAAAACATTATTATTTTGTTCTTCCATGGTTAGCGTTTTCGTGTGATCGGCCCCGGATGATTGAAGTGATCCAAAAAACTGATTGCAAGAATAAAGATGCACCAATATTGAAATACATAAAAAGGAAAGAAAACTCACAAAATTAAAAAAAAAGACCATATAAAGAATTGTCGGTGTTAATAAAACCTATATTACTCGTTAGGTTTTTGCTCAGCAATGAATATTCCCTTGGAGTTATTTCCCTTCCTTGCCCTTAGATGAGTTTCCCTGGACAGGTTATCGTTGTGTGCAAGTAATCGGGGGAATATGAAAAAAAACGTTATTTGAAACAATCAAATTGTGGAAAAAAAATTGGCTTTTTAAGTTGTTTATAGTTTTAATTACACTTTTTATTTGTCTACTATTAATATTTTATTAACAGTCCCCCCTCCCCCAGATATAGATTAATACGCCCTATTTATTAATTTATTGACTGGACCACTACCGACGGATTGTCTGATTTGAAACTCCTGTTGAATAGGACTGTGTGCTAAGGACGGACGGTGGATCTTTAGGCTTCAAGGTTCTTCTTTTTTTAAAATGATGTAAACAGACGGATCGATTTATGGGTGTGCGACTGAATGACATGATTGACGGAAACTATTTCTGACAAATGTATTGATAGAGTTATAGGTGAGCAGACTGGACTGTTGAATCGATAAATAGTCATTTGCTTCAGTGGGATGGGAGAGTAAGAGGTAGTCATAGAGATAATACCGTTGGGGAGTGAAGTGTTATACTAGGTCATGCATAGAGAGGTGGGGTGACCAGTACACTTTCCTCGCTGCTTTTCTTCCCTAAACTCAAGTGAGAAGTCAGGTACCATTTACTAGCTGGGGTAGCCTGAATCGTGTCGATACCGTGAATCTTTTTACTTTTCAAATGCTTATAACACTAAGTATGGGAGTTCTGGAGTGAAAATGGCTGACTTTACTATAGGGCTAATATTGTAACATGTCGAATGATGTAGGCTATAGCTCTAGAGAGGGAAGTATGGAGTAATGTTATTGCTTTACTATATTGTTGTAATTTGTCAAATGTTGCTTTATCAATAAGGCTGGGAATAAGGAGTAAAATTGATGCCCTTGACTATAATATTGTAACTCGTGAATTATTATATGGCACTAGAGAGAGAAGTCTGGAGTAACATTGCTGTTTCTTATATATTGTAATTTATTAAATGTTGTTATATCACTAGGGATTGGAAATTATGAAGTGAAATTACTTTCTCTATTACAAAATTTGTTATTTTTTAAAAATGTTGTTTTAGCACTTAGAAAAAAGGAAAGTTCTGTAGGTCAAATTGCCTGCCTTTCTCAGAATATTTTAATGGTCAAAATTGGCCATTGCAGTAGGGAGGGGGGTGTTTGTGCATGAATGAATATTTATCTAGTAAGCGGAGTTCATAGTGGTGATGTTGACGAATAATTTAAAAAACTGGATTACAATTTGGTATTGGTC
>JAMPIV010008216.1:32500-140974 GCA_024509875.1 Oreohelix idahoensis | reverse complement strand
AGCTGACATATAACGTTATGCTACAGAAATTGACTAATTCAACACGATAAAAGTTTATATCCAATCAGGAAATAAACTTAGTTGAACAGTATTAATTTCTTTTCCAAAGGAACTTTCCATAAATTCGCAAAGGACATAACGACGGCTGGATCTTCACATCCGACATTATTAAGTTAATAGTTATTAAATTAATAAAGAATATAAAAAATTGAAGTGTGATAAATAAAAAAATGAAATATGTCAAAAGAAAGAAAAAGATGAAAAAAACAAAATAATATCACACAAGCGAATACTCTAAATATTTTATTTATGAATATGATAGCTGTTATATGCATTTAGTTAAGATGTTCACATGAAATGTATGAATATTTTTTTCTTTTATTAAGTCATTAAGTTAATTATTTATTAATTACTTGACTCACATAATTAAGTTTAAACACACATAACTAAATTAATTTATACTTTATCTTTTTCTTTACTTTACTTGTCCTTACTTCTCATATCTTTGTTATGACACTATCTCTCAGGTTATTAATTAGATGTTAATTAATTAATACCCCTACATACTTATTATGATTAATTAGTTTAATTTTAAATAGCTAGAATAATTTTCTTTACATAACACTTCAATATTCACTCACAACAGTCTTTAAGTTCAGTAGTTCATTATTTAGCGACAGTTGACACCCCTTTGTTTAATAATGTTATATGACTGATAAATTATCGACATGACCACGACACTGTTCTAGACAGAACATCGTAGCCATATGTCGGTTTTTGTTAAATTTTCATATGTTTGAGTAAAATAGTTCAAAAAAATCTATCTAATAATTTTTTTTTTTTCCCGCGGGCAGGGAATTGTTACGGTAGTTTTATTGATATCGTCTGCTAGAATTGGCAGTGCGCATTTTTTGGGGTCAAAAGAATTAATATAAATTGATTTTTATACTTTACGGATTAATGAACGCAAAATACACGGTCAAATTATGATGTGTTCGCGTCGATAAGGTCACGCTTCGTGACTTAGTTACTGTACCCTTGTTACGTTGTCCGTCACGCCGTGCAGTCGTGTTTTTATACCTCCTTCCAAGGTTGATAGCTTTGCTAATAGCCATATTTATGTAAATGATACCAGGACTCAGGTCAGTCCAGATAATAATATATACAGGCGAATTCATAAGGTAGTGATTAACCTGCGTTACGGAAGGATGGTTGATAAGTAATTTGATTATTTCGTCATGGCTCATGCGCTCACTTCTGGCTGTCTGAATCCCAGCAGCACATGTATATAGCCATGATGTTCTGCCGATATGAATTCATTATGACACGGACGGATAAGAATATATATGCAAGTAAATTCTAATGAACTGTATGTGAATGTATACCTACGTGAAATGTCTTCGTGTGTGAATTGTTTAATAAATCATGGACTCCAAGTTGAAGACTTATCCACATCGATACGTTACGGCTGTCTGTTGAATTGACAATGTTGATTATTATGGTAGTGAAGAACTCTTCCGATGAGAAGATGTATAATATAATAATGAGCTCCGAAAGGAACCAATGTCTTCTTGGACATTCAACATATAATGAGTCCATATAACGGTGACCCTCTTTTGAAGATTATAAACGACCGACGCACGCAATCGCGATTCAACAAAAACTGAACCACTGCAGCTACCTTCCTTATCAGCTCAGAACGTAACTTTATCATATATATATATAATATAATATATATATATAAATATATATAAAATATATATATATATATATATATATATATATATATATATATATATATATATATATATATATATATATATATTCTTCTTCTTCGATCCTTAACCACCGACCGTCAAAACAGTCAGTGGCCATCACGCCTAGTGGCGTCTTGTAGGGCAACAACAAATTGATTCCACTTTGCACGGTCGGTGGCCATCCTTCGTACAGTGCCCCAACTCTGGTTCATTCTTTGCATCTCAGCCTCCACAGTCCTCCGCCAAGTTGTTTTTGGTTGGCCTCTCTTTCGCTTTCCTTCAGGGGTCCAAAGCATAGCTGTTCTTGTGATGGCATCGGGGTCTCTTCTGAGGACATGACCAACCCAGCTCCAGCGTCTGCCAGCTATGATGGTATGCATGTCCTCTTGCTTGCTACGAGTAAGCAGATCTTGGCCGGTGATGGCACTCGGCCAAAAGATTCGGTGAATTTTTCTTAGGCATGTTGTGTGAAAAGAGGACAATTTTGACATTTCCTTCTCTGTGACTCTCCAGCATTCCGCACCATAGAGAAGCACAGAAAGCACGCAACTCTGGTATAATCTTAATTTTTGTGCTTGTGCTGTATTGGGAGGACTTCCAGATATTATTTAGGCTAAAGAAGGCTGTTCTTGCCTTATTCATTCTGATGTTGATGTCTTTGCCTGCCCCACCGTCTGGTGTTACTATGCTTCCTAGGTATGTGAAGGTATCTGTCTGTACCAGTTGCTGATTCCTTACTGATATGGGCTCAGGGTTGCTCACATTGAGCGTCATGACCTCAGACTTCTTTAAATTGATGTTCAAGCCCACCTGCTGGCTAAATTTATTAAGTCTATCCGTTTTTTCCTGGATGTGTTGATGTGAATGTGCCAGCAGTGCAATGTCATCTGCATATTCCAGATCTTCCAATGTTGAAAAATGTAGTCCATCTTATTCCTCTTGGACTGCCCTCTGTTGTCTGGCGCATCACCCAGTCTATGACTGTTAAAAAATAGAGTGGTTGATAAGGGGCATCCCTGTCGTACTCCTGTCTTCACCTCGAAGGTTAGGTTGCTCTGCCCAACACTACACGTAAAGTTGGCATAGATGCTTTTTATGATTGACACTATGCAGCTTGGAATTCCATAAGCCCTCAGTATTTTCCATAAACTGTCCCTATGTATGCTGTCAAAAGCCTTTTCAAAATCAACAAAATTTATGTAAAGCTGTCTTTGCCATTCTGAGCACTGCTCTATAATGTTCCCGAGAGTGAATATATGGTCTACATGGTCTATATATATACATACTGTCGTGGTTGAGTAAAGTGTAGAGTAGTTGTCGAGTTGGACAATAGTAGTGAAATCGACAAGGGATAGTGGACTGACAGAGTTATAGATTACACACACAGAAAGGTGTAATTAGGAGATGGACTTGAGACAACCTGGAAGAAGATTTATCTAAGTGATCTCTCTCTCCAAGCCTCAACTCACTTTTTTTCTGTCTAAGCATCTCCTGCTCTCACTCTTTTCTCTTATCATACATAGAGATTCTAGTAAAGAGCTAAACCAAGTTAATTATGGATGGAAAGGTCGTGAACAGCGTATTAATAAAGGTGTAAACTTTATTAAATGAAGAAAAACATGAAGATAATGCATATCATCACCACAACATAAAATTACATCAATAATCAAATAATCATCAATAGTCATCAATAATCATATACACCAACAACCACACACAGATCACCATTCATAAAACCTGTAGAACACAGAGAGATAAATAAATCGAGTGTCAGTCCGTCCGTTTTCGGGGACCATATGAAATAGCTCCAGTAAGTGGTTTTTCCGTACATATCCTCCATGGGTGATGGAATTAACCTGAATAAAATCACTGTATAGGCGCTATCATTGGTGATTCCTCCCTAATTGCGCGAGGTGGTCTGGAAGACTCTAATTATCTCCTGCTGATCGAATAAACAAACTGAGCGACAGCCTGTCCACGGTCGTGGGACCAAAAGCTAGCTCCAGAAAGTGTATTACATGTAGATCCTTCGTGAGGGACTAGCCTACAAAACTTTCCTTGTTGGTGCTAAACGTTGGTGATCTCTAATGGCGTGAGGGGGGCTGGAACTCTGTCTATCTTTCTTGCTGGCCAAATAACCGAACTGAGCGACAGCCTGTCCGCGGTCGTGGGACCAAATGCTAGCTCCAGAAAGTGTATTACTTGTAGATCCTTCGTGAGGGACTAGCCTACAAAACTTTCTTTGTTGGTGCTAAACGTTGGTGACCTCTAATGGCGTGAGGGGGGCTGGAACTCTGTCCATAGATGGCTGCTCATACGTGCGAAGTTCTACATAGACCCAGAAATATACCAGACGAAGTTACTTGAGGACAAGGCAGTCCCTAGCGCTCTTATCCGGCGCTTTTGACCTTTCGTACTAGGCAGTAAATCCTGGTTGGGCTTGCTTGACCGTGGCTTGGCTGAGTGCCCCGTTTAGGCACACAAAGGCTTGGTGCTATCAGATTCTGCTATAGACATGCTGGGCGGTTTTGGATATTCTGGAAGCCGCAATGCTCTGACTGGTAATCCAATAGGCGAGTAGAGAACTACTACTGCATTCGATGTTTCCAGATTTAGCGTTGGCTCGTTGCATTGCGTGAGCTTAACTTGGCGTTGACAAAAAGGTTTAGGTTCAGGAATGGGGTTTGACGACTCGTGATGCAAGATGTACTCAGAATCCCTCTAGAACGAAGAGAATGTGACATTCTTCGCCTGACTGGAGACTTGACTCTAGCAATTCGGTATCCCTGAAACTGAGACCCAAAAGCGACACCCTTTACCTCAAGCAAATAATAAATCACACTAACTTTATACAGAAAGTTTCGCTCCACTATGGGATTAAATTTATCGTAGTTATTGCTATGATAGTTTAAGGCTGTCTTTAACCATGTCTCCTGTTCCTTAAAAATATCAATTATCAACACGCGCCCGCATAGGCTTAATATCTTTTGCACCCCCCAGGTACCTGTCAGTAACTGTTCTGACAGCAACAATCTACTCCTCTTCTCCCAAACTCAACATACAGGAAACCTAACCTGTAGTTACAGTTAAATGAATATGCTTATTCATCTTACAACATTAAATGAATTTACATAAACAGATTACAGCATTTGACATTACACAAATAAATCGTATGTCCCCTTGGGGAAATATATTAGCATTCCACAAAATGAGTACATTAGAAAAGGCAATGTTCTTGCTATAATAATACAGTTGTGGCTAAATCATAAGATATAATTATATCTATGCCTGGTGACTGCTTTCTGTGAAAGTTATAGACTAGCGCCTAGCCACACAAGTAAGCATAAAATGATTCTCCCTTGCCACTAAAAATATCTATCAAAAAGGAATAAGTGACTATCTCCTATAATCCAGAGTTATTACCTGCATCTCACTATTCAGTTTTTAAGTGAACAATCCACACCTGACATTATCTTACAGAAATGACAGTTAATTTAGCCTATTCTTAACCCATGATAAGCGTCTGTGGACTGATTCTACGCCTATTATCTGTTATTGTAAGTTTAACATTTAACCCATGATAAACCGTAACAGTTTAAGCACCCTTACTAGGCCGTAGACAGCACTACCTTATCACTGAACTAAATTACTAGAAGTCCTTAGAAATGAATTCACTTTCCTAACAGATATATAAAAGCTAACATGAATATATCATATTATAATAAGATATGTCAACTCACCCCGAAAATGACTAGAACATAGGCAAACACATTCTAGTACTGTGTTAAAGTTTGCCTTATCTCATGATGGTCATCTACGGGCCAGGAATATTCACGAATGTCTTTGTCTTATTAAACCCGTCTACTCTTATAGATTACAAGGACGCTCCCCCCGGACACCTGGCCTGCATATTTCTTCAGAGGTATCGGCGTAATCGTAATACCGGTTAAGACAAAGGTTTCAGAAGCAACAACTTTGCGAAAATTCCCCCAGAGAGACAATCATAATATTATGTGCTCTTTGCTCATCTAAGGGCAAACAACCCACAAACTGACCGCGATTGTTATCTCCCCCTGAAACAGATCAAACTCGTTACCCAGGCCTCAAAGGGTACTAGCCGCTTGTGATCAAACGTTTTAAAGCGACCAGAGAAATTCCCCTGTTCGGACCACAGAGGGTACCCGCCGCTAAGGAACCGTTTCTTTCACAGAAACCGTCTTTGGCTCGTTCTAACACTTTAAGCGTAACAGACGTTCTTCTGATCAGGCCAGGTGTGCTGACGTAACATTATCGTTCGCTGACCGTTGCAGGCTCGAACGTAAACAACCTCGGGTGGGGTTTGAGAAGGAGAAAACAATTGGGCCACACAGGTAGCAAAGCAAAGAGAAACAAAATGTCTGGGAAAACAGAACATTAAAGAGTAATAACATTGAGACGAGATGGAAACATAAATTAAGTCACTGTCTACGTGACACATACATATATCTGATTTGTCTAAATTTTGTTTGTTTTACTGGGTCTCATAGAGTACCACTACTGTTCATTCTGTAACAGAGTGCTAACCTTCAACCTATGGGTTAATAATTTTTTGGGTTCTTTTCTACATTCGGGGGGGGGGGGGGGGGGGAGTGCACTGTTTCTACTTTATTTCATATGCATGTAAATGACTCTTTGATATTTTTTTTCCCTTAGATATGTTTTATGCTGTCGAGTTTAATGATAATAAACCACAAAGAAACTTATTTTTGTGTGTTAGTCAGACCCATACCCATTTATCCTTAGTTTTCACGTTTGTGTGTCTTGTTGTCACATAGCTGTGTGTATAGATTAACTTATCTATTCCTGATAGGGAGATAAAAGCTGTCTTGCACTAAAAGTACAGTCCTACGGTTAGGCTGGAGTAGATAACCAAATCACTCCAGTGTGAAGTGTGACGTTAATATAGCCACGTAGATCCCACCACGTTTGCTTCCTTTAATTAGCGTTTACGTTTTGCTAAAGCCAACCATGCAATTCGCTGTTGTTGACTCACCTTTGAAGCCACGCCTATTTTTTTCCTGTCTTACATGCGCTAATGAGGGTTTATAAACAGACCTATTAGTTAGCCCGCGACCTGCCAGATAACAGTCAGCGAGTTATGATTCGTTTATCTGAATTATCACGCGAGCGAATTTTCAATCATCGATAGTGACAGATCAGACGTCGGTAGCAAATGCAAGGGCGATGATAATATTTACCGACCACATTTGATGTCCGTGATCCATGGGGACTTAATTATTTGATCTACGACAGAGGGACGAAATCAAAGAAGGCCTGTTCGCATAGCCAGGTCTTGTGATATCGTTTCGGCATCGCGAGCGAGCAAACAGGAAAATCCTTTACCTCGGGAGTCGAACACGTTTATTTTCCATGATAAGGCCGAAGGCGTGGATTATCGCACCCTTTAGTAATAATAACACCATTTCTGTATAAATACTCTGTCCTCTCAAAGTCAGTTATCTAGTCGCTCTAGAGCCATTGTGAAAGTGTGTTATAGCATTCCATGGAGATTGTTTCATTTCTGATTGCGATAATAGAAATTAGTATTTACGTGATTTAATGTGTTAAGTTTATCAGTATAATTCACTGGGATTTTCTAGGTGCTAAGACTAGCGTATTAAATAACGCATAGCTATTTTTTCCAGTTGTAATGTAGATTTAATCACCCGCTATCACCCAGAAAGAGATGTTTTAATTGACCAATAAATACACTAGGCGACTGATAATTGACGGAATACAATTCACTTCTAATTCATTATGTGTAATTATATAAGTGACTAGTGTAATATCATATGGCGAAACAAATGACAAGCGATATTTGTAGTAGTCATAATGAAATTAACACTGATACTGTGCGCTGAGTGTTTTACCGGGCGGGAGAGGAAAGGCGCATACCTAAAACCCAACCCGTACCAGCTGAGTGAAGCGTGATAAGATAGGCTAAGACACGTGTGCCTTTTAATTTAATTAGATGACGGAGAGGATAAGAGATCGTACCCTTACGCGAGCTAAGAAACGAGAATGCGAACGGCTTCCCAAACTGATGACAAAAAATGCATGCACATCGGCTGTTTAGAAGACTTAGAGATATCGATGAAACCATTATATATTTCACATATTTTTCATGACCTTCCACGAAGCACCAACATGGGAAGATGTGCGAGCTTCTGGTAAATATTTAATTGATAAAGATGTTGCATTTGGTGATGCAAGTGCTGTGAGCAACGTAACAATACGACACCATTTGCTAAAAGTAATACTAATGATGAAGGATTCATGCAGGTGCTGCCACGTGAGAATTGAATCAAATTTTTAAAACAATCAGTAAAAATTGAATTTCATTCTGAACTTCTAATGATCGCACAATATTTCTTTGCTGCACCTGGTCACAATATAAACGTGGGCAAACTTATTTCATTGATGGAAAGTCACTGGATAAAATGCAGAAACAGTTTCTATGTGTTACAAATGAGATTCTGTATTCAGTATATTAGCGTGTCGAAGGTGATGTTTGTAACAAGTCTGTTAATGTATCGTGCTGATACCCTGATGAATGTCGTGGGGTGAACAGATGAATTAAACAGTTCATAAATTACTGAAGAAAGCTGTGGTGGATGGGTCCACATATAACGATATTTAATGTTGAGTAGTAAAGTTGAATTCATGGCATTGTAATCAGATACATACATGTAAATGGATCATATCCACAGTCTTGTCTAGTCAATACAAGTCTGGCCGCTGTACTAGGGGTAGCATCCAAATTACCCAAGTAATGTGGGACAGATCATGTAGACATCGGAATATCTTTATAAAATTCCTTCTGAGATTATCATAAATTTTCTCTCTTACTTCATATTCTTCAGCAATAATTAGTGGCGGCCCTTGAAGTACTTAATGCCACGTAAAAATTATAATATTCCTCCACAATATCGGGAGCTAGGAAAAGTACGGCCATCTGCGACGACTACAAAGACAAAAGGCCTAGAACCAACCGTTTGCATAAATTAGTGCGGAAACGGATTACGTCATAAACTCCCGGTGACGTATTAAAGATGGAGTGTTCAATCACAATGAAAAAAACGTGTAAAATACATGATTAACCACAGATAGAGATATTACCGCGTAGATTAACTGCTAATAGCCTAAGTGTGGGCAACATGCAAAAATACATTAATTATCTTACTTAACACTATGTTGCATCAACGGAATTTTGCTTCCGCAACATAATTTATTTAAAGTGTTATGCTGTCAAATCCGTGATTATTTAAAAGAAAATACTAAATTATTGTAGAAGACAATGCCCGCAACAAACTAAATAAATAAGAAAATAACAAAAAGATTATTTTATCAATACTGATTAGCATGTGAAAAGTTAATTTCTGGGGTTAAAATGATTTCACTAGCACAGAAGAGGAAACCAATGGTGGTGAAGATGGCATAAAGATGGAGGAACTGAAGGCAGCACTGGAGTAATTCAAGATGGGCAAAGCAGCAGGGCATGATGGTATAACACCAGAAGTGGTTAAGTACATGGGAGCATCAGGCGACCTATTACTCTTAAGGGTCCTACAGGCAGCGTGGTGCAACAAGATCATACTAAAGGATTGGGAGATTGCCATCATAACAGCCATATTAAAAAAAGAGTGACAATCGACAGTGTGGAAACCATAGAGGCATATCCCTTCTCATTGTCCATGGTAAAATCTACTCTAGAATCCTGGAGTAGAGACTCAGACGTCTAGCTGAGCCACAAATGGATGAGGTCCAGTGTGGCTTCCGAGCAAACCGAAGTACTCAAGACCTAATCTTTACGCTCAGACAGCTGAGTGAAAAGGCCCTTGAGTATAAGAGTGAAATGCATCTTTGTTTCTTAGATCTGGAAAAGGCGTTTGACAAGGTCCCCTGGAGCAAACTGTGGGACTGTTTGGCAAGGAAGAACATTCCAGTACCTCTGATTCATGCTATACAGAGCTTTTATAAATCTTGCAGAAATTATGTGAGGACGGCAAACCATAAATCAGAAGAGTTCAGGACCACTATTGGTGCAAGACAAGGTAATATCCTGTCACCTTATCTTTTCATACTCCGCATGGACAATGTCTTCAAGGCATGTAAGAAGACAAAAAAGTATTCAGTAGGGTACTGGAAGATGAGACAAGTCTGTATTTTAGAGCTGGCATTTGCTTATGATGTTGCCCTGCTTGCTAAATCAGAGAAACATCTTCAATCCAACCGGCAAGTCTGGAAGGAAGAGCTGGAGAAGAGAGGGATGGTCATAAACAGTTCTAAAACAAAAACCCTGGTAGTATCACGAGAGGAAAGAAGGCATTCGATTAATCTGGGTGGACAGGTCCTGGTGCAGGTCAACCACTTTAAATACCTCGGAGCTGTCATAGACCGGAAAGGAGGCATCATAGAAGAGTTGACTACCCGAAGAGCAGCGCCTAGGAGACTTTTTCAGGCCATAAATCGAGGATTCCTCAGCAAAAGAGGTTGGTAAGAAGACGAAGATGGCTATATACCGCTCCACCTATGTCCCAGTCTTGAAGTATGGATGCGAGTCATGGGCACTGACTGCAATCCACAAAAGCCAGCTCCAAACCTGTGAAATGAGGTATCTGAGTACAGTGTTTGAAGTAACAAAAAGAGACATGGTACGCAACCAAGGCCTAAAAACCCAACCCCTGCAGACCCAAGTAGAACAGTCCCAACTAAGATGGTTTGGCCATGTCTGCAGAATGGGAGAAGATCGGCTACCATGACAAGCATGGGAAACTAAGAGCCAGAGATCCAGACCTCCAGGAAGACCCAGAGTCCGCTGGGAGGACAAAATTAGACAATCTTTGAAGGACCGAGGACTAGAATGGAACCAGGTCAGGAGGAAGACAGCCGATACGATAGTATGACGCTCTCTCTTACAAACCTCTACACCTCACGGTAGAAGGGGAACGACTAAGTAAGTAAATAGATTAAAATGATTTAAAAACATACACTTTATGTCATTTTGTTTCTATTTTTTCTAACCTTAATAAAACTAGCTCTTTATATATATATATATATATATATATATATATATATATATATATATATATATATATATATATATATATATATATATATATATATATATATATATATATATATATATATATATATATATATATATATATATATATATATATATATCCCATCCCAACTAACATAATTAGTAAATTAATATGAAACAAATATAAAGGTATGTTATAAGGCACTTGTAGGAAATAAAGAAGTAGAACACTAGACAACAGAAAAACAACAGACATGAGTGGCTTACCCAGGATTTGAACCTTGGACCTTCCGTGCGACAACACCGCCTAGCTATGCAAGCGAATCACACTGTCCTCCCTGCCATCTACGCATCCCCAAAAAGGATGTTTCAATGACAGGTCATTAGTGCGAACCTCTATACATAACACCGGAAGTTTACCATGGGCAGTTCCGCCTATTAATGACGCAATCACTTCTGTTGTTCCCCTATATATCAGTATTGGTCAGTCCAACAAGACAAAGACCTTAATACTGTGTCCAGTATGATAGTAGACTTAGAACAGTAAGAACAGGACAGAGGGTAGGTTTCATAATTACCGATGTATGTTACGTCGGTCGGTATCACTCAAAATAGTAACGCGCCAGAAAAAAAAAGTGCGCAACGCATGGTGTGCAACTTGCGCGGCGTGGGTGTTATTCAGAACAAATACTTTGGTTTTATTTTTTTATTTTTTTTTTATTCTTTCACGAAATTAGTAGCGCTCGACAAAGAAAAAGTGCGTAAAAATTGGTGTGCATGAGCCCTCACCCGATGTACAAATCATGAAAACTTGAAAGTTTTTGTTAAAACCACTTATTATCAGGGAACACTCTTTGAAAACAATCCACGCACTTTCACACGAAATGTTGTCATCAAAGAACTTTTAAATTGAATATAAAATAACATAATTCTCTCCGTGTGAACGTTGGTCACAGCTGAGGAATGCAACCGTGTTGAAAAATTGTATTGTTTCCATTATATATACTCTCCCGAAAATAGTTACAATCAACAAAGAAAAGCGTTCAAATGACGGTGTTCATGAACAGTTTGATTACACTGTATAATGGAAAGAAACCAAAAACACTCTAAGAATGTACTTCTATCTGCACACTATAATTAAAAACCCGTCAAGTTTGACGGGTTATTGCAAGTATATATATATATATATATATATATATATATATATATATATATATATATATATATATATATATATATATATATATATATATATATATATATATATATATATGACGAGGTCGTATATGCCGATACATACGTTCGGGTGTCTTGTTGCATATACAGCAATGTATGCGTCGTTCAAGCTACGGATTTTCTTACGTGTCACTGAAATGTTTTTTTTTTTTTTTCATCTTGTTTGCCATTAGCACAACCCATATTCCCCCCTACATCGTTCAATCACTGCAGACGATTCCAGCACATATTCGACTATTACTAATGTTCAACAATGGCTTCGGAATCGTATCTGATATTTTGAAATTAATTAATTCAAGTACCAAGCATAGTGGCGTAGAAGATCATGTTTCTCCACAACTTCTTGTCCACAGTACAATTTATCAATCCTGTTGTCAAACTGTCCAGTATTTGCTCTCTTTGTTTTCCTCTCTCTTTTTCCTTCAATCTTACATGTTGCTGCGATATATTCCAGCTTTCCTCTTCTCATAATATGCCCCCCAAAAAGTGGATTGCTTCATTCTAGTTTGTGAAATAAGTTTCCGTTGCGCATTGACCTCTTTCAAGACATTCTCGTTACTCTTTTTGGCTGCTGTCACGGATTGCCTCCCCTGCTTTGCAGTTGTGGTCCGACAGTGACCGAAACTCAAGAGTATCTAATATTGGCTTCCAAGGTATCTATCTACCTGTGCGCAAGATTACTCTTGGCAGAGATGTAGATAGAAGATTAATGATACTTCTACCTTAAGGGAGATTTCACAAGATATTCCCAGAAGTCACGAACAATGTTGCATTGGGCTGAACAATAGTTAACGCATTGTATCTGGTCCGTCGCCTTTTGTGAAGGATTTAAGCAATGGCTGTGGCCCGTTAAGCCCCCAGTTTGTGTAATCCAACGAATGCCCTCTTATATGTAATGGCGCTCTCTCTCTCTCTCTCTCTCTCTCTCTCTCTCTCCCTCCCTGTATATATATATATATATATATATATATATATATATATATATATATATATATATATATATATATAAAATTATTAAATAGTCTTGCTCATACGTTTGCTTTCACACTTCTATTGACTGAATAAACAATTATTTGTTCAGTTTAAAATAACGTTCAAGAAATTTAATAGTCAATTAGTTCAACAAGTTAAAATAAGGATTACATGGGGGTGAAAGGTAAATTAAATTTTTCCTCACAGAGGTTGGATCGGGGCGCTACCAATGTCCGTGTTTTGCTGTTGCCTGTGACAAAAAAAAAACAACTCCAGATGAGTCCTGCAGCTGTGGTTCATCAATTCTATGATGACGAAAGCCTTCTCCACACTCTCTTCCACTGTAGGCGGTTAAGGTGGATGCTTGTCCCTCACAATAGCGGCGTGAATACCACAAATCGTCTGATTGCTTGTAACCACGAACTTTAGACCAATAGAAAGAAATAAATGCCTGCTAAGTACATTAGTTCGCCGCAAACTAACAGGCCCATTGTCATGCGCTCCACCCACCAGTGTTAACCTCTCAGAAGAATTAAATTCCCGAGCACGCAGTGTCACTCAGGGAATATGATGAAAACTCACCAGTATCCTTCTGGGTGTTAACTAGGAAATTGCGTCTGGAGTGCGTGAATAATGATTTGCCTGAATTAAAATTTAAAAAAGGTACATAAATCTCACAAGATAGTATGTTACACCTTAGGCACATGTAAGGGAATCATCACTCATTACTCATCACTACTCCCGTCGGAGTCTGGGGTCGCCCTGCTGTCGGGTTTCCCGCATGACTAGTCAGAAACAATCACCAGATCTTGCAGTAGTGGTTCATGCATATACTAGTTTCATATGTTGAGGTTGCCAGCCTTGTATATAACCACTTAGCAATAAACCTGTAGAATTTACATTAGTAAATAAATTGTTTACACTTAACACAAAATTTTGGGAATACACAATCTCCTTGCACAGATTTAGACTGGACATAGCTTTGTATTAGATGCTTCGAAATCAGTTAGGTCTGGAAATTAGAGTTAATTCCTCTGACGGCGGGTGTTCTGCGAAATCCTGGCCTGGGAAAACTTTTGTTTAATTCCTCTATGACTTGGTCTGGGAAATTAGAGTTAATTACTCTGACGGCGGATGTTCTGTGAAATCACCTGGGCCTGGGAAAACTTCTGTTAAATTCCTCTATGACCTGTGATCAAATTCCTAGGATTCCAGTCTTATTAATTAAAGTCCTGGCCCCTTTAAGTTTCCAGTCTTGTATTAAAATGCGGGTTTACTTGTGAATTCCAAAGTTGCCCAATATTCGATCTGTTACTTATAGCTGTGGAATTTCTAAGTCCAATGTCTCCTTTTTCTTTCTGGCTTTTAGGAGTCGCTGATATGACTTGTGCGCAGCAGTCTCTCTGTGTGATCTGTGTCTGTGTTTTCATCACACTATTTTCTCAGTTCTTAGGACAAATGACAGATTACACTTCCGACTAGTGTGCCAATAAAATACATTGTATATTTCAGCTCCTCAAAATGAACCAATCCAATTGAATCCCGTTCAGCACTACGTGGGTAGGGGCGTTTTTTCAAATTCGAAAAATACCGTCACGTGTTTCACAGTATTAAATTTAATATCCACGCGTGACCTCTTACAGTGATGTCATATCGTTGCGTCAGACTTCCGCCAGCAGCTTAGGCACAACTCATAAACACCATATGTGAACTCATTTGATGTCCAGATGCTACCTATCGCCAATATTGTTTCTCCAGACAGATTATCGTAATGATAAACGCATCCACCACTGTGTAAACTGCCCACCTCAGACGGCTATCTCAGACAGACAATATTGGCTTCTATAGATGTTGATCGGGCGAGACCGTCTTTTCATGATAAGAATCTCGCTCGCTGACCGGTGATAATGACTGGGTATTGTTACGATAATACCCCAGTTCACCTGGCGGAACGTAAATAAGTATGAGGAGTTGTAAACAAGATAAAGACCGTCCCATAGCAAATACTTCCGTAGGGAAGTGGAGTGTTAGAGACTTCAGATTCAGCATAGAGAATAAAATAATGAATGGAAGGTCATAAAATATGCCAAATAATAACGATGAGGGAGAGGAAGAGAAAAATGAAGAAAAAAAGTGATCCTGCCGGAGTGGACGTGAGATCGCGCAACCGTATCGTAACAACTGCCCATGGTATTTTTAACATTCTTCTGAAAAACCACATCTCTTTGGCCTCTAGTGCTTTCCCTAGTTGTTTACTAACTGTCCATGACTCACTCCCATATGTCAAGATTGATTCTCTTTAACACTGAAGAACTCTCTTTCTTACTTTCATTAACAAAGAATTGTTTCATAAAATACTCTTCATTTTATAGAATGCTGTTTTTTACCTGAGCTATTCTGCTCTTCACTTCTGAGATGCATCTTCCATCCGTTGGTAATAATGTGCCTATGTATTTGAATGTAGAGACCTGTTTTAAAACTGTTCCATTTACTTTGATAGTGCATTCTAGGGAAGCCATTTTCTTTGTGACGACCATTACTTCTGTCTTTCTGCTATTAAGGCTGAGGCCTTTATTTTCATTTTCTGTCACTATTGTATCAACCATTTCCTGCAGCTCCTTTTAACTTTTTTGCTATTAAGACTGTATCATAAGCGCATCTCAGTTGTTTATATTATGTCCGCCAAATGATATTCCATCATTTTTTGCTTCATGGCACACTTAAGTGTCCTTTAAAATTTAATAACACACTATAATACCGTACTTAAGTGGGTAACTATAGAGGTACTCCTATAGCAGACACTGACGCAGGGGAGTAAAGTGATAGACACTTCACTATACTACGCTCAGCTGTATGAGTAGGGTTGATCAGTTATATAAGTGGGTGGATGTGGTAAATATTTAAAAATTTACTGCAATCATAAGACACCGGACCCTAATTGTTTGTGATGGATTTGTGGTTTTTTGTTCTTGTTTTTGCTTTGTTGCTGTTGAACTAAGGTTGTTGAGCTCGTCCTTATGTCGCAGCCAACGCCAAGTTGAAGAATTTACATGTGTTCTGTACTACTGCTGTAAACAGTGTTTGTTGGAGAGCCCGGCAGAAGCTTTCTATGGGGAGTCCTGGGCAAGTGAACAGCACATGCTGAACTGTTTCATATGGATGCGTGCAAATGCAGCAACTAGGCTCATGGAAGGAGTTTAACTTGTTTCTTGAGTCTGGTGTGTTCTGTTCCAAGTTGGAAGATTGTGCTCTGCTTCACACATCGTTGGTTACTGATGTTACCATTTTTGTTGGGATGAGTGATTTCTTTATAAGAGAAATCACAGTCAGAACCAGAATGCGGAAATAACCCAAAAGGAAAATAAAGTCCAAAAAATACTGACAAAAGATAGCAATCTACCAGAAGAAAGTGAAATAGTCAAATCATCGATAACAGAAGATACAGTGAGAGAAGCAGAAGAAATCTTAAAAAACCATGAGAAAAATACAGCATGAAGTAGCTAAAGATGTGGCTAAATTAGCAGAACTCAAAGAAGAGAATGAAGATTTACTGAAAAGGGTTGTCAGAAAGACAACTCATAAGGAGTGAGCAAAAACGAACAGATAAAAACCAACAAGAAGAAATGTGGAATGAAAAAATGACAGATTGTCAAAAACTTATTCATTCTGTATCAAACATTGTGAAAGCCTTTATGCTGAATCTTCAAAGTGAACTACAAACTCACTTTAACAGAGAAACTGAAAATCTAGGAGACTTTGTTGTTAACAAATAAATAAATATATTATACACTTCTCAGAGTAAAAGAGTACAACACTATTTATAATAAACTTAACAATTAAATAATGGACGTTGTCGTGAAACGAGTGTGTGTAACCCCACTACTTTGTTAAATCATTATGTCGGGATACAAATTTGCCCCAGCCAATCAACGCACAGTTGCTGAGCCGGAATAAATTACAAGAAGTTACGCCAGGAAAAAAACTTAAGCCCTGTTTTTTCGGATGTGGGTCGCGGCCATCTTGTTCACGCAATATGGCGGAAGAAAACTGAATAAAATTAGGCTGTACGAGCATAAGACGAAACTGCAGACCACCAATCAGCTTGCCCCGCCAGGAACCAACCAAACGCTTTCCTTAACCAGTAGAAGTTACTTAACCTGCCTATATAATCGGGCGAGATTTTATGCTAAAACACGCAACACCAACACGAAGCCAGAGAGACGACCGACTGAAGAGAGGAGCTGACAGCTTTGATTTATAGCTTGCCTGAGAGCATTGACCTGCAGCCTGCTTCGCTAAGTCGAGTCAAAATCTGGCCTGTTTAAATCTTGGAGGGTAAATATAATTTACTATAAACTGGTAGGAAAATAGGCCTACAGCAGATACACCTGTATATATATATATATATATATATATATATATATATATATATATATATATATATATATATATATATATATATATATATATATATATATATATATATATAGATATACATATATATAACATATATTGTTTTAATATGAACGTATCAGGTTACTGATTGTATCTTGGGGAATTAGGTATAATGATTGTATTTCCTAATATGATTGAATAGACGAAGACTAATTGGAATCATACTTCAATCTATTGTCTCCTATAACTTCAGTCTATTGTCTCAGATAACTCCAAACTGAAATATAACCAAAACAGTCCTTGTTAGGACTCAATCTATTGTATCATCTAACATCAATCTATTGTCTCCTATAACTCCCACCTGATATATCACCAAACAGTCCTCGTCTCATATACTCCTATCATAAGAAGTTAGTTGCTTATCCTTTACAGGACGTGGCAATCAACCCCAGCTTTTATTGGCTGTTTGTGATTTTTCTAGGCAATTTTTTTCATTCAGTAGTTTGCCATTGCTTTCTGAACGGTACGGCGCTTATACCATTGTTAAAAATCCACACAAAGCGATCTGCTACCAAACCGCCTGCAGCAGGTTTCGAACCTGGTATATCTGGATTATGAAACTGCGTTCATATCCATTAGGCCACAGACGCCTAAAATCTATCATAAGAACATAACAATATTGTTAGGATATATGTTACCAGCTTGTATAGTGTTGGGGTTCATTCTAATGGTAAAGAACTTCATTACGCGAATGGTTGCAAAGGAACAAAAATGTCAGAAATGTTCTTCAAAACGAACTCCAACAAGTAGTGTTTAACTGGTCACTTACTGGCAGCACACAAGTCTGTGATAACTGTACATATATTTTATTTAACGTGACACATACGGAGTGGAACAAGACGATCATAGTTACAGGTGCAAAAAGGTCATACGTAAAAAATGTTGATAATTACTTTTCAAGTTCATGAAGATTCTCTAACAATTAAGTCCTCTTATTCAAGTGACTAAGTATCACTTCCTCTACCATATCATATGTATTGCAGTCAAGTCCGTTGACCTCCTTTCAAGGACGTATCTTATGGCCAACGGATTCATTCTCAAGGAGCAATACTTCTTATCATACTTATAACAATTCCAGACTTTTTCCATACGATACTTAGATAGCATATATATAAAATCCAAACAAAGTCATCCACGACAATACGACCAGGTTAGAGTTCTGTGTTGACTAACCTCTCTATATCCATGCCACGACTTTGGCATTGACGAAAAAACGGCATATAAAAACATGTGAAGCATACAAATCAATTAACTTCGTTTACTCGTAGGTATCCTCCCTCTACGGTAATTCAAAAGGGCTAACGACTCCGTCTGTCCATTCTAGGAATGACATACTACGATGAATTCCCGCTAGACCAAAACTAGGAGCGGCCTGATACTTTAATTTACCTCAATAAACATTCGATGTGACATGGGGCGACACTTACTTGATACTTCCACTATTGGCTTCATCATGAATACCAGTAGATATCATTACAAAATAATGGCTTCTTCAAACTTGCCAGAAAAATCCAAGAAATATATATATCGGACATAAACATGGTCCGAACTGCCCCGTTCAAAACATGACGTCAGAATTCCCTAAACTAGGTTACCCGTGCGTCCAAAGCAACTCACACTGCATTGTGCACGTCAGTGCGTGAATCAATCGAACGCACAAATAATATAACTATATTAAGACTGGTGCGTACATTTGGCAGGACCGAAGACTACCCCCTTAGGTAATAAATGTACGTAACAGCTCCCTTATTACCTCCCCTTAAAAAAATTAATTCTATTAATTTTTTTGAACTTAGTACCCGAGAGAGGTGAGTCAAAACTACCACAAGATATATGAAATGCATAAAGTTATACCATATTAAGAAAAGAATATTAAACGAAATCAATATAACTAAATGATAGTATGCATTAAAGCACACATCCACAATCGACCTACTTTGGAACGATGTGGTAATATTCGAAGTAAAACAAGTTGAAAATGAAAAATGAAAAAACCATTAAAAAAAATGATAATAAAATTCAACTAAGTTTTCAAAAAAAAATTTGAAACATATGATTTCAAAAATGAAAATGAACAGCAACACTGATGATAATCAATGACAAGAGAATCAATAAAACAGAAAAATTGAAAATACAATGTGCAAAAATGAAGCAATGCAAAATTAAACACTTTAAGAATCAACACCCTTAATGTTTTCTAACACTAGTACGGTTGACTAGTGATCTAACAGTGAGATATCATAACTAAGACCCGTGAATGCAGGTATTACGTGACAACTAAGAAAGTTAGTATGTGTGTGATCCATAATCAATTAAATAGATTAAATTGAATTATTCTAATTTATATATTTCTTAATTACTAACAAATAACCAGTTACTAATATATTCTAAGTAATTCCAATATCAATCATTGTCAATGTTCAGTTACAACTAGTTAGTAATCGACGAGACGATGTTCTCAATGTTCCATACACGATAAAATATATTCTCGAACACGATATGTAGTGTAATATGTTCCATAGGAATAACAAATGTATATTTGTCGCTCTTAACAATGTTTCCATACTAATAAAAAGTTACTGTAGTACCAATGTTCCCGTACTAATAAAATGTTACTCTAATACCACTGTTCCCGTTCTAATAAAACGTTACTATAGTATCAATGTTCCCGTACTAATAAAATGTTACTACACAAGAAGTAATGTTATAATCTATAAGTAAGTATATCCTGAAAGTTATACTTATACGAATACTTCAGTTATATAAACAGTCTTTATAGATGTACAATCAATGATAATGTACAAAGTTATTCATGTTATCGGTGAGGATGTTTCAACATCTGGAAGTGGTTTAGTTTCGACAAGTTCGCTTGGGCATCTCGACAAACAGTCTGCGAACACATTCTTCACTCCAGGAATAGCTCGTATTTCAAAATTGAATGGTTGAAGCGCTATAGCGTAACGCGCTGACTTCGATGATTTAACGTTCTTCGTGTTCAGTGCGGTAAGAGCTTTTTGGTCAGATTCCACCACAAAGTGTGAGCCGAGGAGGTAACGTTCCAGTTTTGTGATTGCCCATACTAATGCGAGGAGCTCTTTATCCAGAACGGAGTATTTGAGTTCGCTCTCCGTAAGTTTTCTGGACACGTACATCACCGGAAATAAGGTGCCGTTATATTCCTGCATCAAAACTGCAGCAATAGCGTAAGAAGATGCATCACTGCGAAGAATGAAAGTGAGATTTTTGTTAGGCAACCTCAAAAAAGGTTCATTTGAAAAAAATCGTTTTATATAGTCTAACGCCGTTTGGTGATCCTGCGACCACTTTATTACATTAGATGTGCCTTTCTTCAGTAGAGACGAAAAAGGTGCAGTTATAGTAGACAAATGAGGGATGAATTTTGAATAGAACTGTATTAGTCCTAAAAGAGATCTAACTTGTTTTTTTGTCTTAGGTGCCGAGATGTTTAAAATTTTAGAGACGTTACTGTCTTCTGTATACATGAAACCATGACCTATGCGGTGACCCAGAAATGAGATGTCATGAAAACCGACAAAAGCCTTTGAAGGTTTCGCTGTTAAGTTATAATCCCGTAAGGTAGAAAGTAAAGCTTTTAATCCATGAATATGTTCATCCCAAGAGTCACTGAAAAGACAGATGTCATCTATATAAGTAATGACATCGGGACGATGAGACAATATGCGGCGCATCATGCGTACAAAGGTAGCTGGCGCATTCATTAATCCGAATGGCATAAAATTCCATTGAAAAAGACCCCGTGGCGTCGAGAAAGCGGTGAATGGCTTTGCTTTAGGAGTGAGTGGCACTTGCCAATAGCCCTTTGAAAGGTCAAATTTCGAAAAGAATGTGGCATGAGATAATTTCTCCAATAAGTCGTCTAAAAGAGGTAACGGTTCCGCATCGAATTTTGTAACTTTGTTTAATTTCCTGTAATCTACGCAAAGACGTATATTGTTGTCCTTCTTCCTAATGATTACCATAGAAGAAGAATATGGTGATGAAGATGGTTCAATTATATTTAATTGAAGCATCTCATCCAATTCCTTATCAACCTTATCACGAAAGTGTAAAGGGATAGGATATGGGCGAACTCGAATAGGCGTATCGTCAGTCAGAATAATGTCATGTTGGATGACTGACGTATGACCTGGGATGTCAGTGAGGACATCCTCATACGAGTGTAGAATATTAGAGACTTGCTGACGTTGATCAGCCGAAAGAGTAGATGAGATTGTAACATCATTCCATTTCTCAGTGGAATGGAGTGGTACAACTGGTATTGGTAGTTGTACATCATCGAAAGAAGATTCTTCTTCTTGGATGACTGACAAACTAGAATAGTGTTGAATAGGAGGTGTAGGATCGTCAGTTGCCTGGAACACTGACTGTAGATAATCAGGACGTGAGTAATACTCCTTCAACATGTTAATGTGGAAGGTTTTATGTTTACCATTAACATCAACGATGTAGTCGACATCGGATATTCTTGAGATGATCCTGAAAGGACCTCTCCAGGTAATTAAAAGACGATTGTTATGCGCAGGGAGTAATACAAAAGCTTCGTCACCAGGAATAAGCTGGCGAAGACGTCTATACTTGTTTGCAAATAGACGAGCTTTTTCTTTGGCTTGTTCGGATGATGCAGTAGCTAGTCTACAAGCATCTATGATTCTCTTTCTCAGAGAGATCACATACTCATAAGAGGATTGAGTTTCCTCTTCAATATTCTCGTCAACCAATAAGTCGTGGATTAACGACATCGGACCGCGTGGTTGCATGCCAAAAACTAGCTGGAATGGAGAAAACCCCGTGGCTTGATTTTGTACTTCGCGATACGCGAACAGAGCAGCGGGTATGACCCGATCCCAGTCTTGGGGATGGTCTTGGGTCATCTTACCCAACAACTGCTTGAGTGTCCTATTGAGACGCTCAATTAACCCATTTGACATCGGATGATAAATAGAACTAAGAGATCTGTCTATACCTAATGTCTTCATAACTTGAGACATGGATTCAGAAATGAACTGAACCCCATGATCCGACAAGATTTTCCGTGGAAAACCAATGCGTGAGAAGATTAACATCAATGCCTCTGCTACACTGGCAGATGAAGTGTTCTTGAGAGGGATGGCCTCAGGCCAACGAGTGCACATATCAATGCACGTAAGAATATGCGTATGCCCTCTAGCAGATGGAAGCATCGGACCAATAATGTCTATAGCCATTTTATCAAATGGTCTAATCGGGATGTCCGCAGCTTGAATAGGAGCCGCATGAAATGGACCCCGTACCTTAACTTCCTGACATATCAAACAGGACCGACAATAGAGAGTGATGTCCCTATGGACGCCTGGCCAGTAGAATGCCGAAAGCACTCTGGATTTGGTACGCGAAAAACCCATATGGCCCGCACATTGCGAGTCATGCGCATGTCGTAATATACGAGATCTCATAGAGGATGGGACTAAGATCTGATAACATAAGGATGAATCCTTTTCCCGTATTACTCTAACCAAAATCCCATTTTTAAGTATAAAGTCATGTCTAGATTTTGCAAGTTTGTTGCTGGTATTCTTTTTGTTCACATACTGAAAATTTTTTTTTAATGAATCATCATTCTTTTGCAATGTTGCAAACAACTCCCGTGAAATAGGAGCATCATCATCACAAGTGGTATGAACTGTAGGTTCAATAGGTGTATCATGCGACATATTAGTAGCTTGCGCTCTAGTCACTACTGCATTTGCAGTTTGAATATGTCGCTCTTCCCATTCAGCAATTTGCTGTGGTGTACACTCTTTAATACCATGTATGCGACCAAGTATTACATCACAAATTGGATTCGGAAGGAGACATGCCTGGATCTTTCCTGAAAAAAATGGTGTATTAAGGTCAATAATAGCAGTGGGAAATGTTTCAACGGTGCCACCAAAAGTCACACACTTGACAACCCTGCCCGTGGCACAACTTGGGTTGATCAGCGAAGTCCGGACGCCCACAGTGCTACAACCTGAGTCAAATAGGAGAGAGCATGAAATGTTGTTGACAAATCCCTTGTTAAACTTAAGAGAGCCCTGTCCCTGGTGTACTGACGCAGCAGTGGCCGTACAGACTACAGGTAGACTAGGCAAGGTATGTCCGCAACGCAGCGTCGTGATCGCCTTAGGCTGGAAAAGAGTCGAGCATTCTGGACAGTCTTTCACCTGGGTACAATCAAGAGAACAAGACATAGCATTGTGAGTTTCAGCTACTTTACCCTGTTCAATGTTAGCCTGTGTATCACTTAAAGCGACATTAGAATGTCTACCCGTATTACTCGACGATCTATCTCTACGACGCGATCGATTTTGATTATTTGCATTAAAATTGCCATAATTGTCGTTTCTGCTTGAGTTAAAATTTGGATGAGTCCGATAATTTGTATAATTAAAGTTATGATGTTCTTTAAAATTTTTATTCCAAGAACCTTGTCTGTTTTGCGGACCCTGAGATCTTGATCTCCAGTTTTGTTTATTATAATGTCCTTGATTATTTTTAAAATTATTGTTACCAAAATCTCGCGATCTGTGAGCTTGGTTCCAAGAAACATTAAATGGAGCAGATTGTTGAAATTGCTTCCCTTTGTAAAAGTTATCATTGTTAAAATTGTAATTATTTCCCTTATTGACATACCTGTCAGCACTAAAGGAACGATTTCGTGAAAAATTGTTTTGTTGTGCTGCAAAAGCAACAGGCAATTCATTCTTAATCTGTGCATTACTTAGATCCATGGTTGGGTGAGCAGTGCAAAAAATTTTTGCATGTTCTTCTAAGTCTTTCATAGATAAAGGTTTCCGTTCGTGTAAAAATGCGAGAAATGTAGGATTTACAGACGATAGTACCTTATCGCGCATCAGTAAATCGAAGAGACCTTCATACGACTTTTCAATTTTGGATAATTCGATCCATCTTTCTAGGGTTAGTCGTATTTGTGACAGAAAATCACTGAAATTTCTGCTTGATTGCGGTAGCAATGTACGAAATCTTAATCGGTATTCATCTTCTGTCATTTGAAATTTCTTCAGAAGTGCGGCTCTAAGAGCATTATAATCATTCTTCTCATTAATACTGGTAGTATGATAAACTGCTAAAGCATCCCCAGTAAGTAACCTGGATAAATATGTGCAATACAGTGTTTTATCCACGTTATAAGACCTACAAGTGGCCTCAAATCTATCTAGGAAAAATATTACGTCATCCGACGGGGGATTAAATTTAGGTAATTTAAGGTGAATTTCCTTAAAATGATCATGTCTGGATGAAGTTTGGCTTTCAAAAGTTCTCTGAGAATTAGCTTCCTGAGTTAACCTAAGTCTCTCATATTCTGACTCTGCTAATTTTAGTTCATGCTGTCGTTTTTTATCATTCTCTTCCATCTCAAGCTGAAGTCGTTTTGTATTTTGTTCAGCTATTAATCTTCTTTCTTCCATTTCCTTTTGTTTATTTTCCATTTCCTTTTGTTTAACTTCCATCTCAATTTTAAGTCTTTCTTCAGCCTCCCTTTGCTTCTGTTCTGCCTCTCGCTGAAATCGTTTCTCTTCTAATTCAGCGGCTTGTTCAGCTATTAATCTTCTTTCTTCCATTTCCTTTTGTTTATTTTCCATTTCCTTTTGTTTAACTTCCATCTCAATTTTAAGTCTTTCTTCAGCCTCCCTTTGCTTCTGTTCTGCCTCTCGCTGAAATCGTTTCTCTTCTAATTCAGCGGCTAATCTCATTTTTTTCTCATTCTCCTCCGCCTCAAATTTCAAATTTTGTAATCTTAAAGTTTCTAGCTTTCTCTGTTCGGCTTCTATTTCTTGAGCTTTCTTATATTCTGCAAGTGCAAATGCTTTTGCTTCATCAGGAGCCATCTGAAGAGCTTTTGCTTGCTTAATGAAATAATCTAGTGAATACATTATGCTTTATAAGTAGTCACAATACTCTTGATTTATAAAATGATAATTAATCAATGTAAATTAATTAACCTTGTTACTTTAACAAGTGTTCTTCGTTCCTGTCCTAGAACGGTATATTTTGTTATCATATAATTATGAAATATGTTAATAATCAATACAGTAATTTATGTAATGAAATGTCATGAAAGCAACAACGTGAAAGACAATAGAAACATTACCGACAAGACACGATAATCAAAGACGAGTGAACACAATCGTAGAAATCAACAAAAATAGAAATGTGTAACTAAAATAGAATATCGTAAAAATTTACGATGACAACTACGATCAGATACTCAACAGGACAATTGACAACACAGTGTAAAAACATAGGTTTTGTAAAAAACTGAACGACAGGAAAGGTGAGACGGACGCATAATACAAACAAAATTCATCATAAAACTAAATACGAGTAAAAATAACTACCAAAAACAACAAGTAAACGTGACGAAACAGCTAAACAGATACTATCATAAGGAACAATTAGCGATCGGAACTTCGGCAAGGTTTCTAGCCTTGGACCGGAATTATCGCTCAATTGAAACTTACAAGTTGAGCCCTACAGAACGTCTGACGAAGAGCCCGAATTGGCTTCGAGATGGATCTCGTTCGTCAGATCAACCTCCCTACCTCCCACGACGAATGTACAACATATAACATATAACATGGAAAATGTAAAGATGGACATAACTATAGAAGGCACAGCTAAAAGTAATAAAATGTACAACGAAAGCACGTTATACTCATCTCGCGTGTGCCGGGAAAAAACAATGTGCCTCGTCTCCGTGGATGTACGTCTGAGGATAAAATACTTCGCTCTGCGTATATAACAACAGCTCGCACGTAATAATGACGAATAGGTGATCCCAAGGCAGTCAGTCACTGTAAAACTTGACGTGGAGGTTGATTGATGACCTTGAGCATTTGGTAACCGTAAGTTGATTCTGATTCATCATCACACTAGGTTCCAAATTTGAGATGTTGTCGCCTTGAAAGTTCAAATATTCTTTTCAACCGATACTTGGATTGAGTACGTTCCTGTGAAATTATTTATTTCCAGACCACACTAGCATACCATTTACTGTTGGGGTTCATTCTAATGGTAAAGAACTTCATTACGCGAATGGTTGCAAAGGAACAAAAATGTCAGAAATGTTCTTCAAAACGAACTCCAACAAGTAGTGTTTAACTGGTCACTTACTGGCAGCACACAAGTCTGTGATGACTGTACATATATTTTATTTAACGTGACACATACGGAGTGGAACAAGCCGATCATAGTTACAGGTGCAAAAAGGTCATACGTAAAAAATGTTGATAATTACTTTTCAAGTTCATGAAGATTCTCTAACAATTAAGTCCTCTTATTCAAGTGACTAAGGATCACTTCCTCTACCATATCATATGTATTGCAGTCAAGTCCGTTGACCTCCTTTCAAGGACGTATCTTATGGCCAACGGATTCATTCTCAAGGAGCAATACTTCTTATCATACTTGTAACAATTCCAGACTTTTTTCCATACGATACTTAGGTAGCATATATATAAAATCCAAACAAAGTCATCCACGACAATACGACCAGGTTAGAGTTCTGTGTTGACTAACCTCTCTATATCCATGCCACGACTTTGGCATTGACGAAAAAACGGCATATAAAAACATGTGAAGCATACAAATCAATTAACTTCGTTTACTCGTAGGTATCCTCCCTCTACGGTAATTCAAAAGGGCTAACGACTCCGTCTGTCCATTCTAGGAATGACATACTACGATGAATTCCCGCTAGACCAAAACTAGGAGCGGCCTGATACTTTAATTTACCTCAATAAACATTCGATGTGACATGGGGCGACACTTACTTGATACTTCCACTATTGGCTTCATCATGAATACCAGTAGATATCATTACAAAATAATGGCTTCTTCAAACTTGCCAGAAAAATCCAAGAAATATATATATCGGACATAAACATGGTCCGAACTGCCCCGTTCAAAACATGACGTCAGAATTCCCTAAACTAGGTTACCCGTGCGTCCAAAGCAACTCACACTGCATTGTGCACGTCAGTGCGTGAATCAATCGAACGCACAAATAATATAACTATATTAAGACTGGTGCGTACATTTGGCAGGACCGAAGACTACCCCCTTAGGTAATAAATGTACGTAACAATAGCACTTGTCAGAGAGGGCCTGGTATACTATAGGGGGAAGGAAATGGTTGTATCACACCTAGGCGTACATATTATTGGATGTATTCATGTATTGAATTTATATTATGGGATGTATTCATGTATTGAATGTATTCATGTATTGAATTTATATTATTGAATGTATTCATGCATTGACTTTATATTATTGAATGTATCCATGTATTAGTTTATCAGAAAGAATGTTTTGCAAGTAGACACCTGTCTTGTCTCGCTATTGCTAAATCATACTGAGCCATGTTGTCATTCATCCTACATGCAGACACCTGAGACACGCTCATTTCATCCACATTAGAAATAGGTGGGCTTGATGACAGAAATTAGCCCCTATTTTTCCTTGTTACAGGTTTTATTCGTGTCATCAAACCTGAGGTCGGATGTCGTGTCAATCCAGCTGCCTGGAACGTCGCAGGAGCACAGTGATTGCACAGGATCAACCTCTTTAGTCCCCCTCAGTCTTGGGTGGGCTAACGAAACGACCATCAGCGGGTGTTTTGTGTCAACCAAACCAAGAAGGACAGAACTTTTAAGAGATGAGTACACAGTAGTACCATTTCTGTCAGCATTGTGAGCAAAAGCTAGTGTCAGTGACGAGAAAGTGATTTAGCGTAGAAAGAGACAAGATTAACAGCACAGCTAATAAATGTTATAGACGTAATTAACAGCACAGCTGATACAAGTACTATAATTGAATAACAGCACAGCTGATATAAATTTTGTTCCTATAATTGGAAAACTTGTTGTAATATATTTATATATCTATATAAATATTTGTAAATCATATGTAAACTTACAAATCCATTACATTCCATTTTTTCAAACATTCACCCTTCAGCACAAAAGTAGATAGTGTATATACTAAATAAATAATAAGGAAATTGTATTTGAACGACTTGTCAATTTTATCATTGTTAAGTAAAATCTGTTTCCTTGTCTTAATATCACAGTTAGTTACACAGCGGAGGTGACAATTTATGTCGGTCTCCTCTCTACTAATTTTTCGAGATCAGAATATTCACAGCCGTAACTAATTTGTGATACCAGTAGTTCTCTCAGACACTGGGACTTCACCATTTTCTGCAGAAATTCTATTTCTGTAATTGTCAGTACTATACTGATCTTAGAGCCAAAAAAAACCTCACGCCACACTGGGGTCTCGTTCCTGGGATATTTCTATATACCCTGAGCCATACTTAGTCTATTCATATATCTACTAACTCTATCTTGTGCCACCCATAGATAACAAAAGAAACAAATTTTTGAAAAAAATTATTCTATAATAGGATTTTTTATTGTTTTCTTAGGAGGAGTAACATTTTGTACTCAGTAAATAGTTGATGCTCACAAAGTTGCACGGAAATTAATTGTTCATTTAAATTAATTAAGTTTAATTATAATATTTGGATATAGTAAATTTACATACCTTATCTAAGTAACGCCATGGCTGATCTAGTGAAGTTCAGAACTGCGGTCATGCAGATGGGTAAGGAATTAAATATGACAGGTGATGCTCTCACTCAGTATGTCACAACAGAAGTGGACAAACACATGGATAGGGAAGAAAGAAAGTTGCAATTAGAGAATGAAGCAAAGAAATTAGAGGCTGATAGAGAAGCAAAGAAATTTGAGGCTGAAGAAAGGCGGTTGCAAGCAGAAGCTAAAAGAGAAGCCAAAGACTGGAAGCTGAGAGAGAAGACAAAAGACTGGAAGCTGAGAGAGAAACCAAAAGATTAGAAATTGAAGCCAAGAAATGGGAAGCTGAAAATGAGGAAAGGAAATTACATGCAGAGAGAGACCATCAGTTGAGATTAAAAGAGCTTGAAATTCAGGCAAATACTGGCAATAATGGTGGTAGCTCACCTCACTCTGACAGTAGCTCCAGCCAGAGCACCTCAAGTGGGTTCATGAATTTTCATCTGGACCCATTTTTTGAGAAAGAAGACGCCATTTAGTCGTACCTGGATAGATACGAAAGACTTGCCACTACCTATGGCTTAGGGAAAGAAAAGTGGAGTCTTAAACTATCTCAGGGATTGAGAGGTGTGGCGTACGATGTATACTTGAAGCTCTCAAGAGATTACCAGGAAGATTATGAAATCCTGAAGCAGGCACTGCTTGTGAGATATGAAAAGAACTCAGAATCATATAGAAAGAAATTCCGAACAGCTAAACTTCTTCCAGGAGAAAACTATCACCAATTCTCTGCTAGACTGGAAACCTATTTGGAAAAATGGAGTAGTTTAGGAAAGTGTCAGGATCTGAAAGAAATGATAATGATGGAGCAAGTGAAAGAGTCCATGCCTCAAGAAATGAGGAAGTTTATCATGGAACAAGGAGCAGAGAGATTGGAAGATATTGTAACTGTTGCTGAAAGATATCAAGCAGCTCAGGCAGAATTATTAGGAAATAAGAAAAAGCAGGGTGAAAACTTCCAATCATCACAAAACTATTCCAAATATGAACAAAAGGACCATACCACAAGGAACAAACAAAGATTTGACCAAAAGGACAAAAACCCTCTAAGATCAGATAAGACACCTTACCGGAAGGAAGGAAAGTGGTGTAAAACTTGTCTAATGAGTAACCACAATACTGCAGACTGCAGAAGGAACAACCCTCCTTATTACGCTGCGTGTCTCACAACAGGGAACAAGGGAAGGAAGGAACTGGCAGTTAGTCAGAATGACCTCCATCATCCCCCTGTTTGTGAGGAAGTGACATGTAATGGCACTAAAATTCAGTGCTTATATGATTCAGGTTTGGAATTCGACTCAGTCGTGAGTGCAACCCTAGTGCACCCTGACCAACTTACCACAGAAACAGTGGACATACAAGGGGCAATGCAGGGAACTGGCACCATGACACTTCCCATAGCAAGGATCAACGTGAGAACTCGCTATGTGGAAGGAGTGATAAGAGCAGCAGTAAGTGATGATCCTATATACCCGCTGGTAATAGGATGTAAATATGTCTTTTTGGGTGACCCAATAAAACCTGTTGTCATGGCAGCAAACCATACCAGGTCGAGCACCAAAAAGGAGGAGGGAGATCCAATAACCATTCATCGTACAAAGATGAAAAAGGCTCAAACAGCAGACAGCACATTGAAGCCTTGTTTTGGCAAATTGCCAAAGGCCCATAACCCTCCAGAGAAAGAAGACTACTATATGGAAAATGGCCTACTCTACAGACAAGCTGGAAAAGGACCTAAAGGGCATGGACAGCTGGTAGTGCCAAAATTCTATTGGGAGGAAATTGTGGAGCAAGAGCAAGCTACATCAGGCAGTGGTCACAGAGGAAAAGGGGCCACTGGTCAAAATATAGCATTGCGATATTACTGGCCAGGAATAATTGAAGACATAAGTCGGTATATGAAATCCTGTTCAGAATGTAACCAGGTAACCTCATTCAGATGCGTAGACCAGTTACAGGACCTAGGGAAGCATTGTTGCGGAAGTAGGCCCACAAAGAAAATGCACAAGAGAAAACAACAGGTAGATGCAGTGATAAAGAGAAAACAAAATCACAACAAGTCTACTGTTACACCAGTAACCATGGCAACTCTCCGTATTGTACAGAGAGGGGACGAGAGACATCCCACCCCGACTAGATATTTGTCGGAACACCATGGCCTGGATCATTTGGAAAATTTGGTTAGTCAGCAACCAGTATTAAAAAAGCTGCAGAAACAAACCCAAACCATAGGAGGTAGGAACCAGGGCTGTACCAAACAGTTGATGGAGACAGGCCCCACTTCTGTATACTGCCCATTACAATAGAAATAGGTGTGGGTCCGGCAACGTTGTTGTATTGCCGTCCCCATACACAGTCCACTGGAAGCATTGCTGCGGACATGGACTGAACACTAGCAAGCACAAGCACTCAAGGATGAGATTGACTATCTCTTAAAAGAGAAAATTATCTCGAAGTCTGAATCTCCCTATAGCTCAAGTGTGGTGCTATTAAGGAAGCCTAGTGGTGAACACAGGTTATGTATTTACTACAAGAAGCTACATGCGATCACAATCTCAGGTGGACCCATTACCTGACACCAACCAGCTAGGTATTTATCGGAGGTAGCAAGGGATACTACCAAATACCAGTGAAACCAGAAGTTAGGAAAATGCCGGCATTTAGTACATCAGACGGACACTACGAGTTTAATGTACTACCCTTTGGGCTGAAAAATGCTCCAAGTATCTTTTCAAGAATGATGAGGAAATTGTTGGAACCTCTACAAAATCCCCATATCACTAACTTTATGGATGACATTCTTGTTGCTACAAACACATTTGAAGAGCATATAGTAGCGCTCTCTATGTTGTTTGACAGGCTGAGAGAAACTGGATTGACTGCACGTCCAACCAAGTGCTATATCGGTTGTAAGGAGTTGGAATTCCTAGGTCACACTATTTCTACAGGTCATATGTCTCCTGACCCAAAGAATATAGAGAAGTTAAAGAAGGCACCCAAACCTCAAACGAAGAAAGATGTGAGATCATTCGTGTCATTATGTGGGTTCTATCAGAAGTACATACCCCACTTTAACTCTCTGTGTGCACCATTAACTAACTTAACAAAAAAAAGGACAGCCTGACAAAATCCAATGGAATGCTGATTGTGAAAAAGCTTACACAGAGCTAAAAGCAAAACTTACCAGCAAACCAATCCTTACGCTACCCGATATCACGCAGGAATTTGTATTAAGGACGGACGCTAGCAGTATAGGTATTGGTGCAAATCTCTTGCAGAAATCAAAAGCCCAGCCGGAGGAACTTTTACCAGTCGCCTACGCCAGTAGGAAGCTGAATGCAGCTGAGTTGAACTACTCGACCATAGAGAAAGAATGATTGGCTCTTATTTGGTCCATCGACTAATTTTCACCTTACCTGTATGGGACACACTTCATTGTCCAAAGCGATCACCAGCCTTTAACATTCTTGGCTGCATCTAAAAAGTGAAATTCGAGATTGTTAAGGTGGAGTCTGCTTCTGGCGCCTTATTCCTTTACCGTGAATTACATTCCGGGAAGAGACAATGTAGGAGCGGATTTTTTAAGTCGACACCCTATTACTCTGGAAGGACAGACACAAAATGATTAACTACAGCAGGTGTTTACACTTCAGCTATGACAGGTCACAGCTAGGAAAGGATGGGGCTATGTCGTGAAACGAGTGTGTGTAACCCCACTACTTTGTTAAATCATTATGTCGGGATACAAATTTGCCCCAGCCAATCAACGCACAGTTGCTGAGCCGGAATAAATTACAAGAAGTTACGCCAGGAAAAAAACTTAAGCCCTGTTTTTTCGGATGTGGGTCGCGGCCATCTTGTTCACGCAATATGGCGGAAGAAAACTGAATAAAATTAGGCTGTACGAGCATAAGACGAAACTGCAGACCACCAATCAGCTTGCCCCACCAGGAACCAACCAAACGCTTTCCTTAATCAGTAGAAGTTACTTTACCTGCCTATATAATCGGGCGAGATTTTATGCTAAAACACGCAACACCAGACACGAAGCCAGAGAGACGACCGACTGAAGAGACGAGCGGTCAGCTTTGATTTATAGCTTGCCTGAGAGCATTGACCTGCAGCCTGCTTCGCTAAGTCGAGTCAAAATCTGGCCTGTTTAAATCTTGGAGGGTAACTATAATTTACTATAAACTGGTAGGAAAATAGGCCTACAGCAGATACACCTATATATATATATATATATATATATATATATATATATATATATATATATATATATATATATATATATATATATATATATATATAACATATATTGTTTTAATATGAACGTATCAGGTTACTGATTGTATCTTGGGGAATTAGGTATAATGATTGTATTTCCTAATATGATTGAATAGACGAAGACTAATAGGACTCATACTTCAATCTATTGTCTCCTATAACTTCAGTCTATTGTCTCAGATAACTCCAAACTGAAATATAACCAAAACAGTCCTTGTTAGGACTCAACCTATTGTCTTCTATAACTTCAATCTATTTTCTCAGACCAACTGCAATATAACCAAAACAGTCCTTTTTAGGACTCAATCTATTGTCTCCTATAACTCAATCTATTGTCTCCTATAACTTCAGTCTATTATCTCAGATAAAACCAACTGAAATATAACCAAAACAGTCCTTGTTATGACTCAATCTATTGTCTCATCTAACACCAATCTATTGTCTCCTATAACTCCCACCTGATATATCACCAAACAGTCCTCGTCTCATATACTCCTATCATAAGAACATAACAATATTGTTAGGATATATGTTACCAGCTTGTATAGCACTTGTCAGAGAGGGCCTGGTATACTATAGGGGGAAGGAAATGGTTGCATCACACCTAGGCGTACATATTATTGGATGTATTCATGTATTGAATTTATATTATGGGATGTATTCATGTATTGAATGTATTCATGTATTGAATTTATATTATTGAATGTATTCATGCATTGACTTTATATTATTGAATGTATCCATGTATTAGTTTATCAGAAAGAATGTTTTGCAAGTAGACACCTGTCTTGTCTCGCTATTGCTAAATCATACTGAGCCATGTTGTCATTCATCCTACATGCAGACACCTGAGACACGCTCATTTCATCCACATTAGAAATAGGTGGGCTTGATGACAGAAATTGGCCCCTATTTTTCCTTGTTACAGGTTTTATTCGTGTCATCAAACCTGAGGTCGGATGTCGTGTCAATCCAGCTGCCTGGAACGTCGCAGGAGCACAGTGATTGCACAGGATCAACCTCTTTAGTCCCCCTCAGTCTTGGGTGGGCTAACGAAACGACCATCAGCGGGTGTTTTGTGTCAACCAAACCAAGAAGGTCAGAACTTTTAAGAGATGAGTACACAGTAGTACCATTTCTGTCAGCATTGTGAGCAAAAGCTAGTGTCAGTGACGAGAAAGTGATTTAGCGTAGAAAGAGACAAGATTAACAGCACAGCTAATAAATGTTATAGACGTAATTAACAGCACAGCTGATACAAGTACTATAATTGAATAACAGCACAGCTGATATAAATTTTGTTCCTATAATTGGAAAACTTGTTGTAATATATTTATATATCTATATAAATATTTGTAAATCATATGTAAACTTACAAATCCATTACATTCCATTTTTTCAAACATTCACCCTTCAGCACAAGAGTAGATAGTGTATATACTAAATAAATAATAAGGAAATTGTATATGAACGACTTGTCAATTTTATCATTGTTAAGTAAAATCTGTTTCCTTGTCTTAATATCACAGTTAGTTACACAGCGGAGGTGGCAATTTATGTCGGTCTCCTCTCTACTAATTTTTCGAGATCAGAACATTCACAGCCGTAACTAATTTGTGATACCAGTAGTTCTCTCAGACACTGGGACTTCACCATTTTCTGCAGAAATTCTATTTCTGTAATTGTTAGTACTATACTGATCTTAGAGACAAATAAAACCTCACGCCACAGACGTACAGAACATTAGAATAATACAGTGGAATTGCAGAAGTGCCAAAAAAAAATTATATATATACCAGCTTTAATAGGCATGTTTAAACAATCTAAAGTAATATTTGTCATTCAAGAGACTAATCTTAATCCGAGTCAACGTTTTACCATCCCTGAATATAAAGTCTTTCGAAATGATAGGACAGAAACTCAAAAAAAGAGGACGTGTGGCATTTCTAGTTAATAAAACCTATATAATAACTGACTGGGAATCTTTTAGAACAGAAAATTTTGAAGGAATAACTATAACAGTGTCTACTGAGTTAGAAGAAATAAAAATAGTTAACCTTTACTGTTCAAGTGGAAATATAAACGAAAGAGATATCTCAGACGAATAAAACAATAAATAACAGAACTATCATAGTGGGGGATTTCAATGCTCATCATACAGCTTCTTCTTCTTTGATCCTTAGCCGCCGACCGTCAAAGCAGTCAGTGGCCATCACGCCTAGTGGCGTCTTGTAGGGCAACAACAAATTTATTCCACTTTGCTCGGTTGGTGGCCATCCTTCGTACAGTGCCCCAACTCTGGTTCATTCTTTGCATCTCAGCCTCCACTGTCCTCCGCCAAGTTGTTTTTGATCGGCCTCTCTTTCGTTTTCCTTCAGAGGTCCAAAGCATAGCTGTTCTTGTGATGGCATCGGGATCTCTTCTGAGGACATGGCCAACCCAGCTCCAGCGTCTGCCAGCTATGATGGTGTGCATATCCTCTTGCTTGCTCCGAGTAAGCAGATCTTGGTTAGTGATGGTATTCGGCCAAAAGATTCGGTGAACTATTCTTCGGCATGTTGTGTGAAAAGAGGACAATTTCGACATTTCCTTCTCTGTAACTCTTCAGCTTTCCGCACCATAGAGAAGCACGGAAAGCACACAGCTCTGATATAATCTTAATTTTGTGCTTGTGCTGTATTGAGAGGACTTCCAGGTGTTATTTAGGCTAAAAAAGGCTGTTCTTGCTTTGTTCATTCTGTTGTTGATGTCTTTGCTTGCCCCGCCGTCTGGTTTTACTATGCATCCTAGGTATGTGAAGGTGTCTGTCTGTACCAGTTGCTGATTCCGTACTGATATGGGCTCAGGGTTGCTCACATTGAGCGTCATGACCTCTGACTTCTTTAAATTTATGTTCAAGCCCACCTGCTGGCTATACTTATTAAGTCTATCCTTGTTTTCCTGGATGTGTTGATGTGAATGAGTTAGTAGTGCAATGTCATCTGCATATTCCAGATCTTCCAATGTAGAAAATGTAGTCCATTTTATTCCTCTTGGACTGCCCTCTGTTGTCTGGCGCATCACCCAGTCTATGACTGTTAAAAATAGAGTGGTTGATAAGGGGCATCTTTGTCGTACTCCTGTCTTCACCTCAAAGGTTAGGTTGCTCTGCCCAACACTACACGTAAAGTTGGCATAGAGGCTTTTTATGATTGACACTATGCAGCTTGGAATTCCCTAAGCCCTCAGTATTTTCCATAAACTGTCCCTATATATGTGGTGGTTTTGATGGTATTAAGTGCGGTTGCTATGTTACCTAGTGTACTGAATGAGGTCAGCTGTGAAGGTCCCTGAAGATAAAAGTTTATGTGAGTTTACAGGATACCTTTCTGCTACCACCTATGACCTCAAACAGACTTATTCTGCTATTATGTATGTTAGCTACGTTCAATGTCTAGGGTACTGAAATGTGGTGTGCAGGTAATTAAGTACACAGACACACACATATAAACACTAGGTCTAATACTAAGCTCTATGATCAAGTAAATTAACACTGTGTTGAAATTTAAAATTTTTAAAAATTTATTTAGTCCTGAGCCAAGTTTTCTTCTGGTCAGGACGTGTGAATCAAGATGAATTTATATCAATAAAAGAGCATATAATTGAATAATCACATGAAAAGTTTGTACATAGATATATAATTGAAATTTGCTAATATGGATACTAACTATAGAGTCTTTGGGAAAACTAGTACTGGATGACGGGTCGTGATGGTATCATCCTATCCAGTCTTTGTTATACTGTTCATTGTTTTTTTAACAGGGTAACTGGTGGCAAAGTTTATTGTATACAGTGGTTTTAAATTTAATTAGGGATGTTGATGAATCCACAGCAGGCCAGGTCTTCAATACTTAACTGGCCTGTGTCGATGTAGTCAAGATGTTCACTTGGCCCACTCCTCACAGTTGCTGAGGTAAAATAATAGGCTTCTTGTTACGCACAAATAATTACTTTTTTCCAAAGTCTTTGTATGATCGTTTTTCGTATGTATGATCATTATTTGACTGAAATGCATGTTATATATATTTTATGGTCAAAGGGACAGAATCCGATATATCGATACTGCTATTTTTTATGAGTTTACCTCCTCTTGTATAGAGACACGTTCGGTCTATAATGTCTTGAACGAAGCGTGACCATATCTCCTTATTTGGTAGTATCAGTCAACTGTTGTAGATGTTTGAAACCTTTCTTAACGCTTCTGTTCATGTCCATAAAAGGCGCGACTGTGTAAGACTTTTATCTCGAATGTTCTTAGAATCGTCTTATTGTGAACAGCGACTCAGAGATTGTCACTCTGCGCATGTCTCGACTTGGTTGTCGTTTTGTTGTTCCGCCCAGGTCGGGCAGTTGAGAAATGGACTGATTAGCGAGCGGACGCGACTGCGTCTTGTGATTCTCTGAGGGAAATACATTGTCTTTGTGAGTTAGTTAGCTAACTAGACTATTTCCCCGTATTATTCAAGCCTGCCTGGAGGCATATGTTCATGGTTGATTTTCCGAAATAAGGTAATTCCTCTTGTATCGAACTTTAGGCTATCATCTAGAGGTTCGTCATTTTGTCGCCTTTTTGCTCGCCTGTGTGATTCAAAATGGAGAGGTACTTTGACTAGGATTAAGTCACCGGTATCTTTATACCTGAACTAGTTATATATCTATGGGTCGCTCTAGACCAACAAGACTATTGTCTGTGTTCCAGGATTCGTTATATCAGAGATCACGTCCAAGTCAGATGGTTAGACTTAGGAAGGTTATAAAGGTCGAGCTGACCTGTAATCCATGTATGCTACTCACGTGCAGACAGTAAACGGACGTATTGTATACATCTGATCTGCTAGCATCAGGAAGGAATAATTATTATTGTCTATGAACATTAAGGATCTGCAGCTGACCACGGTTGCAGAAGTTATATGTATTATTTATCAAGCTTCGCTATGATATTTGTTTTCCATACAACTATTGAGTATTGACTTCTACATGACTGTCAGTTAACATGAGTTTGAATGCTGCATTCGTTGTACTATGCCGATGATAACATAAGTATCATGACTGTTTTGTGGCGTGCAATAAATGGTATAAACCTAAAGCGAAGTTACCATTTCTATGACTCTACACGTCATGTTGCCTGTGGTGTACCCTGAACTGTTCTACTGCAACACACACACAGCAACAATCTAAACCAGATAAGACACCCACATCTTGCATTGTAATACCTGGTGTCGATAGAGGTGGTAATTTGACGGCATCCTAATTCCACCCTTATCAATTCATGGTGGCCAATAGTTGGTTTATTCTGGTACCAACTCTCAAGGGGGTCAACAAACCCAGACATCATCAGCAGACTACAAGACAACATTGCAGTTGCTATTCATCACCTTTGATGAAATTTTTTTGAAAGACGCAGCAGTACTGACAGTTGTTGATATTTTGAAACTACCCGGCGCTGCTCGGCGGTATTGAAGTTTGTCTACAAATAGAAGGACAAGTACCGAGCGAATGGATTTCCTGATCTGTTGAGAAGAAGGACAAGTGCCGTAACAACTGTTCCGGTCTCAGAATTACTGTTGCAGATTCAGAAGGTCAAGTTCAGAAGCTGTTTCCTGTCAGAAGCTGTTTCCTGTTAGAAGCTCATTTCCTTCGTCATGGCAGTTTACGAGAGCAGATATGGATCAACGTTGGATCATTGTCCTAAGAATGCTGATCACATCCTGTTCTGAACTGTGCTGACGTTGTGGATACATAGAAGTTAAGTGGCCTGTTTTGTTTGTGAACTGTGCCCTTATGTTCTAACTGAGCCTTCTGTCTATCACATTTTTCGCACTTTTTATATGTTTACATGTTATATGTTATTTGGATTTGTATTTATATGTTTATATTTCTGCGGGTTTTCTCGGTTGGGCGGTGTCTTTCAGTAGAAGATACCACGTCACAGAGGTTCTACTGTTAGCGTTTTCGTTAGGGACTGTGCGAATTTCCTACTGTGAAATTTGCTAGCGACAATCGTTGCTATATCTGTTTAGTTGTGACGAGTTGTGCTTTATTTTCGTTTTTTGTATATTTTTTTTTTTGTTTCTCTCTTTCTTTCTGTTTTTTAGTTTCGATTTCAATTGTTTGTATTTGTAGGTCTCCTCTTTTCTATTATTCAGTTCTTCACGTAAATTTTTGTGTATACACTGTAGCGTCATTTGTTTGTCATATCTTCGCATTCTGTCATCATATTCTTTTTAGTTTCGCTGTTTATTTATTTGACTTATGCGAATGTTTTCGTATTGTTTGATCTTTGTTATTGTTTACATTGACTCTGATCTTTGTTATTGTTTACATTGACGTTGATCTTTGTTATTGTTTACATTGACTCTGATCTTTGTTATTGTTTACATTGACTTTGATCTTTGTTTTGTTTACATTGTTGGTACTTTGTTATTGTTTACATTGTCTTGTTATTGTTTGCATAGTTCTTGCATAGTTAGCTTTCACTATTGTTACATATATGCTCATGCACTATTGATCTATAGTGCACTTATCATAACTAGCTGGTGGTTTTTTCCTTATGCACTATTGTAGTGCAGTTATGATAAATAACTGATGGTTATGCACTGATTTGGGTAGTGCACTGATAATTAAGAGGTGACTTGTGATATTATTGTACAACTGATAATACAAATTGGTGTCAAGTCTTGTTTCCCACAGAGATTGGAGTAAACATAGTAATTATACAAGCACTTTATTAAGTCTTGTTGCTATTAAGATTGAAATAAGATAATTAATTATTTCAGGTTCTGTACTCACATTTTAGACATCATGTCTACATTTGAGTACTTTATTGAGCAGGGTAAAGCCCTTGGGAAGACAGGTGATAAATTAGAAGAATTTGCGACTGTTCAATATGCCAAGGCATTGAAGTCGGAGGAAAAGAAAATGAAAGAACTAACTGAACAAAAGAGAATAGATGCTGAAAATTTAAAACTGCAGATGCAGGTAGATGAAAAGAGATTACAAATGGAAATGGAAAAACAAAAAAGAGAAGCAGAATCTCAGGAGAAGAGACTTCAGGCTGAGGTTGAAAATAAGAGACTTGAAAAAGAAGCTGAAAATAAGAGACTTGAAAAAGAAGCTGAAAATAAGAGACTTGAAATAGAGGCTGAAAATAAAAGATTAGAAAAAAAGTTACAGGCTGAGGCTGAGGAAAGAAAGTTACAGGCTGAGGCTGAGGAAAGAAGGTTACAAAGAGAGTCTGATGAGAGAAAAGCAAAAATGGAACATGAAGAAAAACTCTTAGCTTTGGAGTTAGAAAAGTTGAAGTTATCTAGTAATGCTAATGATGCTAATAAGGTATCATCTGCTAATAAGTCTAATGCTGTTGATTTCAAGCTTAATTTACCAGCATTCAATGCTTCAATTGATGATATAACATTTTATCTAGATAGATTTGAAAGTGCATGTAAGGTGCATAATATAGATAAAACATTATATGTTTATCATCTGTCCAAGATACTTAGAGGTGATGCTTTGACTTTGTTGGGTATGGTAGATGTGCCTGACAAGAACAACTATGAGGTTGTCAGGGCGGCATTGTTAAAGAAGTACCAACTTAACGAAGACGGATATCGTCTTAAATTTAAAAACATGTTACCAGAAACTGGAGTTGAATTCTCAGAATTCATCTCAGGCATACGTCTTACTTTTTTACGATGGGTTGAGCTTTCTAAGACAGAAAGTACATTTGAAGCCCTCATGGACTTACTTCTTAGAGACAAGGTTATGTCTTCTGTTAATGAAGCTTTTCTTTCTTTTCTTCATGAGCGTAAGCCTAAAAATATAAAAGAAATGGAAGAATACTGTAGCCAGTATGTTACTGCACATCCTCACATAACCATTAGCAACTCTAAGGTAAAAGAAGGTCTGCCAGTTGCTTCGGCAGCACCTTATGGCCCGAATTTTATGCGTAAATTTCAGGGTAGCCAGCAAAATTTCAATAAAAAGAGTAACCGTAATTATGCCCAGAACCATGGTAATCAATTTCAGGGAGATTCTTCTTCCCAGAACTGGAGACAACCTAATATTACACGGTATTCTATTCCCGGTAACTTTAGAAATTTTCATAAAGGTAATCGGTATAGAGGAAAATATTTTTTGCAGAGACCTCAATACCAAGATAATAGAGGTTCTCAACAGCATAGAGATGGTAATGACAGTTATGGAAACTGGAACGCAAACCAGGATAAAAATTACAGTAGGGACTTTAATGATAATTGCAGAGGCAATAATGGTCGCGGTAGATCGCAACAGAAGAGAAAAAGATATCAACAGACAAACTCTGTTCAACAAGAATCTCAGGGAGCAGATAAACAGGTTAATAATGATAAAGACCATAATGCTATCGGATGCTCATCTTTTGACTTTGGTAGGGCAAATAAATGTATCCAATGCAGTACTTTATTTGATCCGAAAACCATTAGTACTCTAAGCTGTGGTCATCCTTTGCCCGCTCTTCCTGCTAATGTTGCTCATGATGGGAGAGGTTCTCTTATATTACATAAGGGGCTTGTAAATAGTAATCCAGTCTCGGTGTTGTTTGATTCTGGATGTACTACTGTCGGGGTTAGGCAATCTCTTGTAGATCCATTCTGTGCTACAGGAAAGGTCATCAAATGTGTCACATTTGGTGGCACGTTGGAAAAATATCCTACTGCCATAATACATATTGCTACTCCTTTCTTCACGGGAGAGGTCCACGCGTGTCTACTTCCAAACCCTATTGCGGACCTTATTATTGGTCGTATTCACGGAGTTAGGGAATGTACCCCACAGCAGATTGCTGTTTGGGAAGAGCAAAACATTGAAGCTACCAATACGGTGGTCACAAGAGCACATGCTCTGGATCCACCTCAAACTTCATTAACTAATAATGATGAAGTAAATGAACAAAATAGTCACTTGACTATTACACGTGACTCATTTATCAAATTGCAAGAAGAAGATCCGTCGTTACAAAAATTCTTCATTCTAGCAAAAAAAGGTGATCCTAATCAAAATACTAATAGAAAATCTTGGATTTCTATGAAGAACGGCGTACTTGTACGTATGGTACAAGACTCGACTACATCCACTCATTCACAAATTCTTGTGCCTAAGAGCATGAGGGTGCAAATATTGCAACATGCTCATGACTCGCAATGTGCTGGACATATGGGTTTTTCCCGTACAAAGTCGAGGGTTCTTGCGGCTTTCTTTTGGCCATTTGTGAGCAAGGACATACGAATGTACTGTCGCTCTTGCAAAGTATGTCAGGAGGTCAAATCTAAAGGACCACGACATGCTGCGCCTATTCAGGCTGCTGACATTCCAATTCGCCCTTTTCAAAAAATGGCAATAGATATTATCGGTCCTTTTAGAATTAAGTCGGCTAGAGGGCATCAATTTATTCTTACATGTGTCGATATGTGCACACGTTGGCCAGAGGCAATACCTCTCAAGAGCATCTCAACTGCTGATATCGCAGACGCTCTTTGGCTGATATTTTCTCGCTTGGGTTTTCCCGGAGAAATATTGTCAGACCATGGCACTCAACTTATATCAGACACTATGTCACAGGTAATGTCTATGCTACATATAAAAAGGTCTCTCAGCAGTATCTATCACCCAATGTCTAATGGGTTGGTCGAACGTTTAAATAGGACTCTAAAAACTTTACTGGGTAAAATAACTGAGGATCATCCTCAGGATTGGGACAGGGTCTTACCCGCGGCTCTCTTTGCGTATAGAGAGGTCCCCAATGAACATACGGGGTTTTCCCCTTTTGAACTTGTCTTTGGCGCGCAACCGCGCGGCCCTATGTCTTTACTTCACGATCTAATCACTGCCGATAATATTAGCGATGAGACTCAGTCTTCTTATGAGTACGTCATTGCTCTTAGGAAAAAAATCATTGAGGCATGCAGACTAGCAACTTCGTCTTCCGAATTTGCTAAAGAAAAGGCAAGGCAGTTTGCGAATAAGAATAGATGTCTACGACAACTTTGTCCAGGTGACAAAGCTCTCGTTCTACTTCCTTCAAGGGAGAACAGACTTCTAATTGCATGGAAAGGTCCATATGCAATAGTCTCCAAAATTTCTGATGTCGACTATGTTGTCGATATTGATGGAAAGCATAAAACTTTCCACATAAATATGCTCACGGAATTTCATGAAAGACCAGACTATTTGCAGCCTATTTTCCAGGCAACGGACAATTCTCAAGTACCTCATGGTCAATACTCATCGCTGTCAGTTATACAGGATGAGGAAACTACTTTTTCTGATGTCAATCTTCCTCTTTCTATGGTCCCACTTTATTCTACGGAATCTTGGAAAAACGTGACCGTTTCTCCAAATCTTTCCGCTGAGGAACATCGACAAGTTTCTTCGATGTTGCAAACATTTCAGGATGTTCTTACAGACATCCCGGGACACACACATGTCATTGAACATGACATTGTGCTAACTGATCATAATCCTATCAGAGTCAGACCCTATCCAATACCTATCCATTTCCAGTCTCAAGTCGAAAAAGAATTGGATGAAATGATACGTTTGGAAATCATTGAACCATCCACTTCAGCATACTCTTCGTCTATGGTTATTGTTCGAAAGAAGGATAATAACATTCGCATTTGCGTAGATTATCGCAAATTGAACCAAGTTACGAAGTTCGACGCTGAACCTATGCCTTCATTAGAAGAGCTACTCAATAAACTTTCTAATTCTAGATTCTTTACCAAACTAGATTTGTCTAAAGGTTATTGGCAAGTCCCGCTAACTGAACGTGCCAAACCTTTTACAGCTTTTTCTACACCTAGGGGTTTATTCCAATGGAATTTCATGCCTTTTGGTCTTATGAACGCCCCTGCTACATTCGTACGCATGATGCGGCGAATTCTCGCATATCGTACAGATGTCATAGCATATCTAGATGATATCTGTCTATTCAGTGATTCCTGGGAAGATCACTATTTGGGTTTATACGAATTACTGTCTACTCTTCGCGAGTATAACTTGACTGCAAAACCCTCTAAAGCCTTTATAGGATTTAGTGAGATTTCTTTCCTAGGTCATCGTGTTGGTCATGGTCTTTTAAAGACAGAGGACCACAATGTTTCAAAAATACTTAACATTTCGGTCCCTAAGACAAAGAAACAAGTAAGGAGTCTATTAGGTTTGATCCAATTCTACGGACGATTCATTCCGAATCTGTCCTCCATTATGGCACCGCTTTCTACTTTATTGAAGAAAGGGTCGCCTAATTTGATCCGCTGGTCAAAAGAATGTCAATCCTCATTGGACCAGGTTAAAGACCTATTTTCATCTCCACCTATTCTTAGGTTACCTACTATTGAGAAGACTTTTGTTCTTCGAAGTGACGCCTCGTCAACTGGGATTGGGGCAGCACTAATGCAGGAGTATTCTGATACTCTGCATCCGGTGATGTATATCTCTAGGAAATTAAATGCTGCAGAAAAGAATTACTCGGTTTTAGACCGTGAGTTATTGGCTATGGTATGGTCTATTCTGAAGTTACAAAGATTTCTTCTAGGCGCACATTTCATTGTGGAAACCGACCAGAAAGCGCTTACTGCTATTCAGAGCAAAAACTTGAAGAGCTCGAGGTCCACTCGTTATGCCATAGCTCTTCAACCATTTCATTTCTCGGTTCGAGCTATCCGTGGTTCGGATAATGTAATGGCGGACATTCTGTCCAGATGCCCACACGATTCCACATGATTCTTCTGTCATATATATATTTCCTGATATACAGTCCAATGTTATAATGACATGTTAGTAGATTTTTTTTTTTCTCACTTTTTTGAGGGGGAATTTATAACATTGTACCATGTAATTATCTAAGAAGGCTTAGTTAGTGATATACGGGCCAAAAGATCACTCGGCCACATTTAAATAAATTATTTTCAGGATTGTATTGAGAGATTTACCAGTTGTCTTTAAGATTTGTGTTATTGATATTTTCGCAGCACATCATTGAAGATGCGAGATTGTGTCCATTGTGGAACTTTGAGTATATCAAGTCCTGTCCTAGATTGGGAGCGGATGATGTCCACATCTTCTTCTATTGAATGTTTTATGTCAACGAAGATCAACACATGTATTACTTATTAGTTACTGATGCATTACATAATGTAATAAAATAGTGCGGTATATTAATATATTACACCGCTATTTGCAACACATTGTATGATATCATAATAATATATTTGATTTCATATATTGGTATGAGAATAATTTGACTTTTATTATGATGTTGCCAGCATTGTGGTTTGTGTTGGTGGCACCTTCCTGGGATATATACGCGTATACTTAGATAAATTTTTCTCTAAGGACCTGGGATATGATCTCAGTTTCGCTCCAAGTGTTGAGCTATTTTGTTAGGTATATCCGCGCATCATACGTGCGTTAGGAGCCTAGATTTTTCCGGCTCCAGGATTTAAAAAAAAAAATGTTTCATTTTTTTTTCCCGGGAGGGTGCGGTAATGTTACGCACAAATAATTACTTTTTTCCAAAGTCTTTGTATGATCGTTTTTCGTATGTATGATCATTATTTGACTGAAATGCATGTTATATATATTTTATGGTCAAAGGGACAGAACCCGATATATCGATACTGCTATTTTTTATGAGTTTACCTCCTCTTGTATAGAGACACGTTCGGTCTATAATGTCTTGAACGAAGCGTGACCATATCTCCTTATTTGGTAGTATCAGTCAACTGTTGTAGATGTTTGAAACCTTTCTTAACGCTTCTGTTCATGTCCATAAAAGGCGCGACTGTGTAAGACTTTTATCTCGAATGTTCTTAGAATCGTCTTATTGTGAACAGCGACTCAGAGATTGTCACTCTGCGCATGTCTCGACTTGGTTGTCGTTTGTTGTTCCGCCCAGGTCGGGCAGTTGAGAAATGGACTGATTAGCGAGCGGACGCGACTGCGTCTTGTGATTCTCTGAGGGAAATACATTGTCTTTGTGAGTTAGTTAGCTAACTAGACTATTTCCCCGTATTATTCAAGCCTGCCTGGAGGCATATGTTCATGGTTGATTTTCCGAAATAAGGTAATTCCTCTTGTATCGAACTTTAGGCTATCATCTAGAGGTTCGTCATTTTGTCGCCTTTTTGCTCGCCTGTGTGATTCAAAATGGAGAGGTACTTTGACTAGGATTAAGTCACCGGTATCTTTATACCTGAACTAGTTATATATCTATGGGTCGCTCTAGACCAACAAGACTATTGTCTGTGTTCCAGGATTCGTTATATCAGAGATCACGTCCAAGTCAGATGGTTAGACTTAGGAAGGTTATAAAGGTCGAGCTGACCTGTAATCCATGTATGCTACTCACGTGCAGACAGTAAACGGACGTATTGTATACATCTGATCTGCTAGCATCAGGAAGGAATAATTATTATTGTCTATGAACATTAAGGATCTGCAGCTGACCACGGTTGCAGAAGTTATATGTATTATTTATCAAGCTTCGCTATGATATTTGTTTTCCATACAACTATTGAGTATTGACTTCTACATGACTGTCAGTTAACATGAGTTTGAATGCTGCATTCGTTGTACTATGCCGATGATAACATAAGTATCATGACTGTTTTGTGGCGTGCAATAAATGGTATAAACCTAAAGCGAAGTTACCATTTCTATGACTCTACACGTCATGTTGCCTGTGGTGTACCCTGAACTGTTCTACTGCAACACACACACAGCAACAATCTAAACCAGATAAGACACCCACATCTTGCATTGTAATACCTGGTGTCGATAGAGGTGGTAATTTGACGGCATCCTAATTCCACCCTTATCACTTCTCCTCACAGTTGCTGAGGTAAAATGATAGTCTACTCCTCACAGTTGCTGAGGTAAAATAATATGCTTCTTAGTCATCCACCGTTTGATTTCTTCAGAGCATCTGGCACTAGCCCAGTGCCAGACAAAGAAACTCACAATTCAAAATGAAAACACACAGATACGTTGTACTAGCACAAACTCAGCTGAGCTGCTGGCTATACTATGGCGTCCCACTTGTAATATCATATATCTTTACTGGGCGTCACAGTTCTAAGCATCAACGATCTGTTGCTGTGGACAGTCTTCAACAAATAGAACTTGCCGGCTAATTTTTGTCAACAATATTACTCGTTCGTCCAATCAGAGTACTTCCCCTCTACAGTTTAAATATTTAAACCTAAATGTCCAATTTTAGTCCAGTTTCGGTCTAGTGTGAAATGTACTTCTGTCGGTCTGTCCGTCCGAACTTGGGTTTTCCCAAAATTACACTTGGTTTTGGACCAAACTACAAAAAAACTACACAAATTTTGTCTCACTTACGTATAAGATTTCTATGCTAAGTTATTTTTAGCTTCTACCCTCCTTGTCTGCCCCTTGTCCACATGTAATTTGTTTTTCTGCGTTAGTCTCAAGGACGTGTCAAAAGTAACTTTAGTGAGAAGTATGCACAAATAACTGTCTGCTCGTCTGTATTGAACAATACAGTCTTTCGTCAATATCTTCCGTGTTATCGGTCCGTCTTTGTAATTAAAAGTATATTATTTCTCAGGGAAAGATGGACTATCAAACTAGCTAATTTTTATTCTTCTAAACTTATTATTAAGAAAATACATAATTTTTTTCCTGTTAGTCTTGAAATTTGTTTTTACTACACGTTCACGGCGTTTGCCGCTATATTCAAATTAAAACGACTAATTACCGTAAAACGTCCAAGATACGTCTGTTTCTGACAAGAGCTAAGGTCGTTTTTCGTGTTCCATTTCTTACATTGTGTCAACTAGTGGCGTAATTTTTTTTTAACTACAAATTGCGTCTTCTAGGCTTTAGATTCAAACACGTGTGCAGACCGCATCATTTTTTCCTTTTATCTCCGTTTCTACCCCGTCTGAACGCATAGGCCGTTAGTCTTCATGTTATAACTAGTTGGTTTTCAATGACACTAGAAAACGATGGCGTGGGCGAAGAAGTAGCAGCGTATCTTATCCAAATTTTATCCCTACATTTCATTTTAACTGTTATCTTTATAAATGGAGGAATTTTATCGTTGCATCACTGAATTTTCACCACACATCTCCCCACCTGAGAACATGCACTAATGCAAGTTCCAAAACCAGTGATACACATAGATAAAATTAACTCCTTACGCCTGCTAACTACTCTAATTTTGATCACAGGGGTGCCTACTGAGGAAATCTGCACCGACATTCAGTGAGCCCGGGATATATTCAATGTTAAATTGATATGGTTGTAACAATAAAGACCATCGTAACAATCTAGCATTTTCATGCTTGGCCTGAGATAAGAATACGAGAGGCTGGTGATCTGTTTGGACCACAAAAGTCCTATCATACAGATAGATTTGGAACTTTTTTATTGCCCAGATTAACGCTAAACACTCTTTTTCGCTTGTGGAATAGCCTTGTTCCGCTTTGTTCAACTTGCGGCTAGCATAAGCGACTGGGTTCAGTTCCCCATTGGGTGAAAGGGACCTTTGCAACAAAGTAGCCCCCAGGCCTACATTGCTTGCATCCGTTCTCACCACAAAGTCCTGAGTCAAATCAGGCAATTTGAGAATAGGCTTGCTAGTTTTTCCTTTAACTCTTGGAATGCCAATTCACATTGTGCTGACCAAACAATTTTATCTGGATTTCCCTTGCGAGTCAAATCAGTCAGAGGAGCACATATAGAGTTAAAATTTTTGATATATTTTTGGTAAAACCCACACAACGACACGAATGATCGCACGTCTTTTTTTGTTTGCGGTCTAGGTGCTCTCTGCAGTTTTTCCAAGTTCTTGGGGTCAGGGGTCATGTTACCCTGATATACAGTATGTCCCAAGAATTCCAACTCTTTGCATCCAATACAACATTTTGTTGGTCTAGCAGTCAAGTTCGCTTCTCTGAGCCTATCAAATAGCATATTCAGAGAGTTAATGTGTTCTTCAAATGTTTCTGTGGCGATGAGGATATCATCCATGAAATTTGTGATACATGGATTATTCAAGGGATCCAACAATTTGCGCATCATCCTAGAAAATACACTCGGAGCATTTTTCAATCCGAATGGTAACATGTTGAATTCATAATGTCCCTCCGAGGTGCTAAAAGCTAAATAAGGTCGAACTTCAGGCTTCACTGGAATCTGGTAATAGCCTTTGCTAAGATCCACCTTCGAAAAGTATTTTGCCTTGTTCAATCTGGCAAATAACTGTTTTGTGTCCGGTAATGGATCCACCTGACATTCTGTGACAGCATTCAGTTTCCTGTAATCTATGCACAGTCTATGTTCCCCAGACGGTTTCCTCAACAAAACTACACTGGAGCTAAAAGAAGATTCACTGTGAGAAATAATCCCTTCTTTCAACAAATAATCTGTCTCCTCTTTCAATGCCTTCTCCTTAGCGAACGGAACAGAATAGGCTCTCATACAGATTGGTGTTGAGTCTACCAGCTTCATGTCATACTGTAGCAAATTAGTATGCCCCGGTTTGTCTGTTAACACATCCGTATGTTCCTCCAGAACCTGTTGAACTCTCTCCCTCTGATTTTTAGTCAGGTGCTTACTGACTTTTACCTGTGCGGCTGTCTCACAGGGGTGTAATGGGTATTCATGTGAGGTGAGTGGTTCCTTTTTCATTTCAGTTGCGATAGCCAAGGTCAGTAAAGGGGTGCTTTCCTGGATTTGTCTGTCCAGATACTTCTTTAAAAGGTTCACATGATATATTTTCTCCTTCCCCTTTTTGTCAATTTTATAGTTTGTTCTAGACACCTTCTCTAGAACCGTATATGGACCTTGCCATCCAATTTGCAACTTATTATGGCTGCCGGGTAGTAGAAGAAGCACTTTCTCTCCCACAGCTAATTCTCTGTCCTTTGCTTTCCTATTAAAATAAGCTGCATGTTTTTTCCTGGCTTGTCTCAAATTATCATTTGCCAGTTTCCATCCCGCTTTCAGACGAGTGGTCAGCTCGTTCACATATTGATATGATGAGGTAACAGTCTCTTCTGCCTTCTCATCTGTCCAGGTCCTCAATAAGGCTTCTAATGGACCTTTTATTGGCCTCCCAAATAACAGGGTTGCGGGTGCCATCCCTGTTGAACTATGTGGTACTTACCGGTACGCGAACAACGTAGCGGGCAAAAATTGATCCCACATATCAGTTTTCTCATGTGCCAGCTTCCTCGGGATAGAAATGAGGGTCCCATTGAACCTCTCTACCTGGCCGTTCCCTTGTGGATGGTACGGACTACAATGAAAGTGTCTGGCTTGAAATAGCTTAAAAACTTCTTCCGTTATTTTCCCCTTGAACTGTGAGCCATTATCAGTCAAGATTTGATGCGGGAATCCTAATCTTGTGAATATTGTAAGTAATGCCTCTGCCACATGTTTCGAATCAATTGATGACAGGGCTACGGCCTATCCCCACATAGAACAAGTGTCCACCAGAGTAAGGATGTAACTGTTCCTCCTCTTGGTCCGAGTGAGAGGTCCCACAATATCCACTGCAACCCTCTCAAAAGGTGTTCCCACTATGGGCATTTCCCCTAGAGTTGCAGGAGCAGTCCAATGCTTTGGAGCTACCCTTTGACATTCTGGACAGGATTTTACATATCTTTTTATATCTTCCGTTATCCCTGGCCAGAAGTAATGACAAGCTATACGCTGTCCTGTGGCGCTGATCCCCATGTGACCACTGAAGGGAATCGCATGCCCTAGTTCCATCACTTTCTCCCTATATGAAGTGGGAAGAACCAGCTGGTTGTGACCATTTGTTCCAGTTCCGGCCTTCCTGTATAGCAATTTGTTCTTCATAATATAATCTCCCTTGCTTGGAGGTGTGTGGCATTTGGGCAATTTTTTAAAACATGGCTTGAGTGTCCTATCCTCAGCCTGCGCCTTCCTCATCTCTTCTGGATGAGCATTTATAGGTTCACCTTCTTCCTCCTTTGACTGTGACCTGGTCTGCACTGTCGCCATGATCACATGTCTCTCGGGATTCCCCAAGAAGACGTATCTACACCCCAATATCAGAGGGTAGATTGGTTCATCTATCACTGCTGCTCTGATTTCTCCTTCCACATAGCGAGTTTTCACCGTTATCCTTGCGATGGGAAGTGTCATGAGTGGTATGTCCTTAGTCGCCCCTTGTATTTCCACTGTTTCGGTGGTATACTGACTTGGGTCCACTAGGCTAGCCTTCACAACTGAATCATAATCCAAACCTGTATCATATAGGCACCTTATGGTGACCCCATTACAAATAACATCCTCACAAACTGGGGGGTGATAAGGTTCCTGCTGTCCAGTAGGTTTAACCTTTAATCTCTGGTTCCCCGATTTCATTGCAGCAATGTTAGAAGGTTTCCTTTTACAAAATTCGGTGTTATGGTTGTCCTTCTTACACCATTTACACCAGCTCTTTCCTTGGTTAAACGGTTTTCTTTCATTATATTTTTGGTCATTGAACTGTGAGTTTCTATCACGATAATCATTTCGTGGCCTATCAAAGTTTGTCCTACCTTTGTTACCTTGTTCTCTGGTATCAAATTTATTAAAGTGCTGTGTGGCCTTAAAATTCTCTATATGTTTCTTTTTAGAGCCAGCTACCTCTCCCTGGGATGCTTGATACCTCTCAGCGACATTCAATACCTCACCCAACTTCTCTGCACCTTGTTCCATGAGAAATTTTCTCAGGTCTGGAGCCATGGACTCTCTTAATTGCTCTATCATGATCATTTCTTTAAGATCTTGGGTCTTCCCCAGAGCAGTCCATTTCTCCAAATAGGTTTCCAGTCTGGCAGAGAATTGGTGGTATGTCTCCCCAGACAAAAGCTTTGCATTTCTAAACTTCTTACGATAAAATTCACCATTCTTTTCATATCTTAATAACAGAGCCTGCTTTAGCATGTCATAATTGTCTTGGTCGTCTCTATTCATTTTTGCAAACACTTCATAAGATGTTCCCCTAAGCCCCTGGGATAACTTTAGGCTCCACCTTTCTCTCTCTAACCCATATGTGGTAGCCAAAAGTTCAAACCTACCTAGAAAACTTTCTATGTCATCGTCTTTCTCAACAAAATAGTCTAAATGAAAACCCATAGCTGAGGTTGAGGCTCCCTGACTAGCAGTGGCATCGGAGGGAAAGGGGCTGGCACCATTTTTAGGAGCATGGCCTTGTACTTCCAACTCCCTTAGTCGTAACTCGTGCTTCCTTTGTAATCTCTTCTTCTCTCTTTCAGCAGCCTGTCTCTTTTCCTCTCTTTCAGCAGCCTGTCTCTTTTCCTCTGCTTCTAATTTCTTCTCTTCCAATTGGAGCCGCTTTATTTCAGCCACCCTATCTGCCTCCAATGCCTTAGCCTCTTTGTCAGCCTCAATCTGCAGCCTCTTAAGTTCTTTGTCAGCCTCAATTTGTAACCTTTTCTCTTCAGCTAACCTCCTATCTTCCTTTTCAATTTACTTGTCGCATTCTGAAGTTACATATTGGATCAAAACCTGACCATCCATGTTCATCTCCTTAGCAGTCAGCACAGCAGCCGATCTGAATTTGGCTAGATCTGCCATTCTGTTTCACACTCTTTAATAATGTTCTAAGATAGATTACACAATCTAATTACAAAAGTAACACTAATTAATTAATTACCATTGGCTGTGAAGATTCATCAACTTTTACTTTCCACCTTAAATATTACTTTTAATTTTAGGGACACTGTTGAATTTATACAAGCTTATACCCCAATAGTTTAATTCCCGGACCAGGAGACCCTTATATAATTGATAAATTTAAATCCCGGACACGAGCTACCCAATATATGTGGTGGTTTTGATGGTATTAAGTGCGGTTGCTATGTTACCTAGTGTACTGAATGAGGTCAGCTGTGAAGGTCCCTGAAGATAAAAGTTTATGTGAGTTTACAGGATACCTTTCTGCTACCACCTATGACCTCAAACAGACTTATTCTGCTATTATGTATGTTAGCTACGTTCAATGTCTAGGGTACTGAAATGTGGTGTGCAGGTAATTAAGTACACAGACACACACATATAAACACTAGGTCTAATACTAAGCTCTATGATCAAGTAAATTAACACTGTGTTGAAATTTAAAATTTTTTAAAATTTATTTAGTCCTGAGCCAAGTTTTCTTTTGGTCAGGACGTGTGAATCAAGATGAATTTATATCAATAAAAGAGCATATAATTGAATAATCACATGAAAAGTTTGTACATAGATATATAATTGAAATTTGCTAATATGGATACTAACTATAGAGTCTTTGGGAAAACTAGTACTGGATGACGGGTCGTGATGGTATCATCCTATCCAGTCTTTGTTATACTGTTCATTGGTTTTTTTAACAGGGTAACTGGTGGCAAAGTTTGTTGTATACAGTGGTTTTAAATTTAATTAGGGATGTTGATGAATCCACAGCAGGCCAGGTCTTCAATACTTAACTGGCCTGTGTCGATGTAGTCAAGATGTTCACTTGGCCCACTCCTCACAGTTGCTGAGGTAAAATAATAGGCTTCTCCTCGCAGTTGCTGAGGTAAAATGATAGTCTACTCCTCACAGTTGCTGAGGTAAAATAATATGCTTCTTAGTCATCCACCGTTTGATTTCTTCAGAGCATCTGGCACTAGCCCAGTGCCAGACAAAGAAACTCACAATTCAAAATGAAAACACACAGATACGTTGTACTAGCACAAACTCAGCTGAGCTGCTGGCTATACTATGGCGTCCCACTTGTAATATCATATATCTTTACTGGGCGTCACAGTTCTAAGCATCAATGATCTGTTGCTGTGGACAGTCTTCAACAAATGGCACTTGCCGGCTAATTTTTGTCAACAATATTACTCGTTCGTCCAATCAGAGTACTTCCCCTCTACAGTTTAAATATTTAAACCTAAATGTCCAATTTTAGTCCAGTTTCGGTCTAGTGTGAAATGTACTTCTGTCGGTCTGTCCGTCCGAACTTGGGTTTTCCCAAAATTACACTTGGTTTTGGACCAAACTACACAAAAACTACACAAATTTTGTCTCACTTACGTATAAGATTTCTATGCTAAGTTATTTTTAGCTTCTACCCTCCTTGTCTGCACCTTGTCCACATGTAATTTGTTTTTCTGCGTTAGTCTCAAGGACGTGTCAAAAGTAACTTTAGTGAGAAGTATGCACAAATAACTGTCTGCTCGTCTGTATTGAACAATACAGTCTTTCGTCAATATCTTCCGTGTTATCGGTCCGTCTTTGTAATTAAAAGTATATTATTTCTCAGGGAAAGATGGACTATCAAACTAGCTAATTTTTATTCTTCTAAACTTATTATTAAGAAAATACATAATTTTTTTCCTGTTAGACTTGAAATTTGTTTTTACTACACGTTCACGGCGTTTGCCGCGATATTCAAATTAAAACGACTAATTACCGTAAAACGTCCAAGATACGTCTGTTTCTGACAAGAGCTAAGGTCTTTTTCGTGTTCCATTTCTTACATTGTGTCAACTAGTGGCGTAATTTTTTTTTAAACTACAAATTGCGTCTTCTAGGCTTTAGATTCAAACACGTGTGCAGACCGCATCATTTTTTCCTTTTATCTCCGTTTCTACCCCGTCTGAACGCATAGGCCGTTAGTCTTCATGTTATAACTAGTTGGTTTTCAATGACACTAGAAAACGATGGCGTGGGCGAAGAAGTAGCAGCGTATCTTATCCAAATTTTAACCCTACATTTCATTTTAACTGTTATCTTTATAAATGGAGGAATTTTATCGTTGCATCACTGAATTTTCACCACAATATATACTGTCAAAAGCCTTTTCAAAATCAACGAAATTAATGTACAGCTGTCTTTGCCATTCTGAGCACTGCTCTATAAAGTTCCTGAGAGTAAATATATGATCTACACATCTTCTGTTCTTTCTAAATCCTGCTTGTTCTTTCCTCAGTTTGTGGTCTACTGCTTCTGAAATTCTGTGTATAATTATCCTGCCTAGTATTTTGCTGGGAACTGAGAGAAGAGTGATTCCTCTCCAATTATTGCAGTCTGCAAGATCTCCCTTCTTGGGCAATTTGACAATTATTCCTTTGTTCCACTCTGTTGGTGTTGTCCCTGTTTTCCAGACTTGTGCAAATAGTGGTTCTAATAGTTCTGCTGCTAGCTCAGTGTCTTTCTTAAATAGCTCTGCATTTAAGTTATCATGGCCAGGAACTTTTCCATTCTTTAACCCTTTGATTGCTGTGATGATTTCTTCTTTTCGTGGAATGTCTGTATTAACATCTAGATCGTTTTCAGCCTCAGGAACATTCAATTGTGTCTCTGGTGGTTCCTTGTTCTGAGTTTCTCTGAAATGTTCTGCCCATCTTGTTTCCTGTCCCTCTGCTGTCGTGATGAGATTTCCTTGCTTATCTCTTACTAATGTAATATTGTTTGCACTTCGTTTTCCGCTGATGAATTTAGTTATTTTGTATACTGTGCTTTGTTCATTTCTCAGTGCTGCCTCTTCTGCCTGTCTTGCAAGATCGTCTAGGAAATTCCTTTTGTTGGCTCGGGTTTGGCGTTTAACTTCCTTGTCCAGCTGACTGTACTGTTCGCTATATAGCTGCTTTAACCTGGGGGGCTTCGCTTCTGTTTTCTTTGTTTTCATTTCCTTTCTCATCGTTATGGTGTTTAATGTTTCTGGTGTTATCCAGTCTTGCTTCTTCCTTTCCTGGAATCCCAAGCATGATTTGTTGCTTTCCTTATATATTGTTGAAATGGTGTTGAATTTCTGGTCTATATCATCAGTCAATGTCTTTTCTTGACTTTTGGCAAATTGATATCGTTTCTTTCTGCAGTTGTTGATAGAATTCATCCTTGACCTCTTCATCGCTGTCATTTGTTGGTGCGTAGCATTGTATTATTGTAGTATTGGTGAATCTACCTCTCAATCTTAATCTTATCAGTCTGTTGTTGATGGGTTTCCATTTCAGTAATGTCCTTTCTATTCCTTTCTGTAGAATAATGGCTACGCCTTCATTGTGCTGTCCATCCTCTCTTCCAGAGTAAAGTACTGTTTCTCCTGCTGCTGTTTTAACTTTTCCTGCCCCTGTCCATCTGCTCTCGCTTATCCCTAGAATGTGTAACCTTTAGTTTCTCATTTCTGCCGTGACCTGTTTTAGTTTACCCGTCTCATTCATTGTCCTGACATTCCAAAATCCTATTCTTGTATCATGTTTTGCGGTCAGGACGTCCGTTCTCATGTCAGTGGCTTCCTTTCGGCTTTCACCACTGACAGTCATACGAGCCTCAGACTCCGGATGTCCGTCCCGCAGCAAAGTTTGTTTATTCGTTGTTGTTTCCGTAACTTCAATTTTTTTTCAGCCCTATGCTAAAACCCCCAACCTGGAGGACCAGGGTGTCTGCTTTCGTCTGACCCCTGCCCGCGCAAACCTGTCCAGCTTGGTAGAACCTTCCAGGAGTAAAACTCCCGCTGGCATAGCTCTGGGGGTAATCAGGGTAAGCACAATTGTGATTGTCCCTATTTACAATGATTTGACAAATGTGATGCCACTTTCTCAAATCGGCAGTTGTTCATATTATTTGGAATTGAAAACAATATTTATCCTAATTATAATCCATCAGAGGTTGAACAGGATATTTTTCTTCATTAATTTAAATTTTAAAAAATACACAACTGTGTGCGTACAGTTCAACTGATACATTCAAGGTGGAACCGGGGAGGGGGGGGGGGGGAGGGGGGGGGGAGGGGGGGAATCATTTATAAAGAAAATGCAGCAACTTAATGCTGGCCATTGTGGTAATCACCCCTCCAGCGTTATTTTGTTATGCGGATGATTTAGTGTCTACTACTGTTGTTTGTAATGTTCTATTATTAAGGTCAGTTTTAACCCAGAGGTACATTTGGAAATTTCTTTTTCAGACTCAGTGGTCCTAATGATGTTATACTCCCCCCGGTCTCCTGAGTAGTAATATCGGATGACTAGCCTTCTCGTATAAGGGTGAAAAAAAAAAGAGGCCCCGTGTGCAAGTTGCGCACGTTAAAAATCCCACGGCAGTTGGAAATCGTAAAGAGTAGGCCACACAGCTGTTGCCCTGGCAAAATTTTTAAAAATTAAGAAACGTACTCACCACAAAAATATTTATACAATGTGTGATTCCTATATACACACATCAGAGTTAGTGCTGAGAACCTCCTTGTGTGATCTAAGTGAGGAGATCGGAGCACTGATGGAGTTGTCCGTATGCAATGAAGATAGTCCTTTAAACCAAACATTTTCTTCCATTTTTCCATGGCCATTTTATCATTTTGGCGAAAGAGCCCGTGTCTCTTTAAGGTGTCATATGCTTGCTGCAGATCGATGATACAGCTGTGGTGTGTTACCCTCTTGGAATGCATCTAAGATTTGTGTGTGTGTGCACAAAATGAAAGAGTTTGTTATCTGTTCTGCAACCTTTTCTAAAGACTATCACCGATGACTTTTTTTATTTCCAGTGGTTCTCTGCACTGCCTATTTGCATGTTCTTGGCAAATTGAACAGTTTTTACATAGTGTTTCTATGTCCTTGTTTATCTGTAGCCAGTAAACATCTTTCTTTGCTCTCAGTTGTGTCTTCACAATACCAAGGTGACTATTATGGAGTTGTTTAAGGATGATATCGCGTTGTGTTTCTGGTACTACAATGCGATCTCCTTTAAGGATCAGACCATCTTCGATGCTTAACTCGTCCCTCATAGAGAAGTATGGACGGATGTGTGTTGGAACTTCCCTGATAGAGCTTGGCCATCCATGGTATATCAGTTCTTTGAGAGAGTTAAGAATAGGATCTCTCGTTGTGTCTTCTCTGATGTGTTCAAGCCGATTATCGCTAAACTTGACAGAATCAACTTTGATGTTTGGGGTAAGATCTGTTATCTTGTTGGGGTTTGGTAGTCTGCTGAGAGCATCTGCAAAACCTATATCCTCTTTAATGTTGTTAATAGTTACCACACTCAGCTTTTCGCACATTGGTAAACCCAAAATTGCAGGTCCTTCAACATCTACCAAGTAAAATGTTGACGATGTCCATTCTGAGCCTCTGTATGAACATTCAAGTGTTACTGCTCCAAAACAGTCTATACTTGTTCCATTGTAAGCTCTTAGCTTTGTCCTGCCACTCCTACGTTTTACATCCCTTGTGGGAAATCCTTGCTCATCCACCTTGTCAGGCATGATCTGTCTGAATATTCTTAAGGGTAGAGTGTTACCTTGGGCACCTGTGTCTATCTTGAACCGAATGTTTCTTTCTTTGTGCATTTTAATTCCTGGTATTCGGAATTGTACCTTGCAGAAAGCCTGCGTTCTCTTTGGTTCATTACTGAAAGTTAGTATCTTCACAGTATCAAAAGTGGAAGGATCACTTTCTTCACTGGAGTCAAGGTCCTCAGTCATCATAGAGTGTGTTTGTTTTGACGACTTTCTGCTGTGAAGTTTGTGTTGAGCACTGTCTTGTTTCCTCTTGAAACATAATTTTATCCAGTGGCCCCTCTTTCTGCAGTAATGACATGTAGAGTCTTTAGCTGGACAGTGGTTTTGTATGTGGTTTAGGCCACAACATTTACACATAGCACCTCTGCTTGTGTTGTGTTTTTCTTGTTGTTTCGAACCAGTTGCTTTGTTGTGTCTAGGTTTATAGCTTTTCACTGCATCCACCTGGGCTGCTAATGTACCTTGCTGAATTTGTTTAATGTTTAGTGCTTGTGCCTCGTGTTTCCTGCCTTCATCCAGAAGTTGTTGTAAAGTTAGCGTATCACTCTGGCTCAGTAGCCATTTCTGGAACTCTGGCATTGGTGTGCTAAGAAGAATCTGTTCAATAATTCGCTCTTTTTCTTCTTCGTTGCTAAATTTACATACTCTTGTTTTCTCCTTAATGCGAGTGAAGAAATCATCTAGGCTTTCATCACGTTTCTGTCGCAGGTGGTGAAGCTCTAATCTTGCCGCTCTAAAGTTTGTGTGCTTTATGATCAGACGCTTTTCAAATTCGTCCAATATGGCTACGGGGTCGGTTGCCGACTCAACCGGCATGGCGGTAGCAAAACTGTTGTAGATTTTCAAACCTTCATCGTCCAATGCTTCTAGGATATATGGAGTTAGGGTTTGTCCTTCCAGACCAGTGGTCTTGGAATATAGATCTATGCGTTGACGCCATAACAAGAAAGCTTCACTCTTATCATCTTGACCGGCAAATCTCATTTGCGGTGCGCTGCGGTAATGTTTAGCTGCCATTGTTGACCTCGATGACGAAAATTAGCCGAATACTGTACTCACGTGTTATCGTGTAGCTGTTTTGCGTCAGTCCGGTATCGACCGCTGCCACCATGTAATGTTATGATGTATGTATATAAGCATTACCTCGTCATCTACACAAGCACACACACATGTTTCAGAAGGCACTCAGTAAAAGCATGTTCAGTTCGTAGCCATGTTTATTTACAGAATCGTACATGTCAAGATTCGCATTATATTACAATGTGTGGTTCGTACTTTAATGTATTCATATTACACCAGTCACCAGCAGTCATTATATTAGCACTGTACATATTGAACAGATCCGGTGACATTAACAGATATTTAATTGACTTTCATCTGTTTAAAGTCACATGCATTGTAAGAACAGCATCAGACCTTCACATTCCCAGCCACTATATATTAACACGTGTTCGTGTTAAATATTGTTTGACTATATTATGCTTTATACTGTATAACTAGCACCACCAGGCCTTTACACCCCTTCACTTTAATATTATTCTTGTTCATAGTTTCTTCTTGATTTTGTTTGTTTGTTTTTATATTTTTTTCTATTTATTTAACGTATAAGCACAATTGTGATTATCCCTATTTACATTGATTTGACAAACGTGATGCCATTTTCTCATGTCGGCAGTTGCTCATATTATTTGGAATTGAAAACAATATATATCCTAATTATAACCCATCAGAGGTTGAACGGGATTTTTTTTTTCATTAAATTAAAAAAAAAAAAAATCCGGTGACAGCACACATCCCTGCATGACACTTTTTTTTTAACTTGCTGAAACGTTCTATTTGGCTGCTTATTCTTACAGCTGCTGTTTGTTGCCAGTACATGCTCTTTATTATCCTCAAGTCTTTACCATCAATGTTGATGCTTTCTAGCATTTTGATAATTTCTTAATGTTTCACTTTGCCTTAGTGTAATCTATAAAGTATAAGTACAGATATGTCCCTCACAGCTATTCCACCTCGCCCTTGGTGGCAACCGCTTGTTTTGATTCACGGCTGATTATTCATTATTCACAGCTAATCTCTATATCTAGAGGCAATTCAACCAACTACCACCCGTTTGACAACGCTTGGTAGGAGAACGTTCTTTCCGTAGGAAGGAGCACAAAAACTCTCTAATCAGAAAGTTAGTTTTCTCTACTTTCGAATTCTGTGTTAACAGCAGATGCATAACAGACTATTAAATCATGAAGTTCAGAGGCAAAATCGTAGATATTGGGTGTATACAGCACTTCACTAGTAAAGAATGATTTTAATTTTTTGTTAAATCTGAGCTGCTCATATATTAATGGACCTCGAAGAGTTTTATGCTATGATATGTGTCGGTTCTGTTATCGCCATCCATGCTTCCGCTCTCACTGACTGAACTGACTCAGCGCCACTTTCATTTAGATTACAAGACTAGCTACTGATCCACTGTTCTATAGGCCCTAGTGACTGTCAGTTTTGATAGCCAGATTGAGATGTAATTAGGATGTAAATAGTATTATTCACAGTATTACACGTAGCGGCTGAATAATGCATGTATTCTGCATCCCTTAACAACACTTCGAATACTCCGTAGGGCCTGTAGCACCACAGCACACCAGTAATAGTTAGGCCTAATTGAAACAATCAGTAACAAATGAAGCAGATTCATCAACTGTACAAAAATAAATTCATAAAAAAAATTTGAAGGGAAAATGAGCAATATAGCCACATGTAACTTCACATACACAAACTGAAAATGAATGAACAGGGACTAATGTGCCAGTAATGTCTTAAATGGAAAAGATAGCGGAACAAGGTCCACCATTTTGCCAGAACGTTATTGAAACAACCCTATTGCTTCGACACAATGTAAAATACCCATTAATAACGCTAACCCAAACACCCTTGCCCTGTTTCTGCTTGACTGAGTGCAAACTCCTCGGTTTAGAGGCTTTTTTTCTCCAACAGTGCAAGCTCGAAATGGTCGGATTTTGGATTAAGGTTAGCGCGCGAAGTGCAGAAAAATTACAATGTGTCAAAATGATAGCAGACATGTTCTGAAATGAAAATGCAGACATAGACCTAACTCAAACACCCCCCCAAAAAAAAAAACCTGTTAACCACAAAAATGCAGACATAGACCTAACTTCCCCACAGGAAGCCTGTACCAAGTATTCACATGTTGTTGCAATGGTTGTTTTCTATCGCATTTTGTTTTACATGCTGAAGTTGCCAGCCCCATCCACAAACTTGTACGTCATGCCTGAGGGTGCAGTTGGCCTGTTATTTTATTGTCTCTTCAGAGACCCCCAAGAAAACTACACAGCGTAAAATGTAAATATCTTTGGTTATAACAAATGCTGCATTGGAAACAGACACAATAATGTTGACGTGAATAAGATAGAGCTCATTAGGTGAAGGGATGGACACAGGTAAAGGAAACATCTCTCATGCACTGCCCTTTCTACCTCCCTAACTCATTTCCTTAAAATGACAAAACATGTAATAGACCTATCAATAAAAGACGTAAGTCCTCCCTGTAATGTTTTAAAAAACTTTGTATTGCACAATGCTACAGATATTGTGAACACGATTTCCAAGTTGATCAAGACATGTGTAATGAGAATCACAGGGGACAAAGTTTTCTTTATCTTGTCAGAGAGAATTGGAGATGGTGGTGCCCAAATCTGGTGTGAACTTCCTCAGGTAAATATGAAATAAAATCAGTTTTGCTTCTGTATCTTGTATGCTGCACAATCTAACAGATCCCAGTACTGACTCTGTATCTTGTATGCTGCACAATCTAACAGATCCCAGTACTGACTCTGTATCTTGTATTGCTGCACAATCTAACAGATCCCAGTACTGACTGTATCTTGTATTGCTGCACAGTCTAACAGATCCCAGTGCTGACTCTGTGTCTAGTATGCTGCACAATCTAACAGATCCCAGTACTGACTCTGTATCTTGTATTGCTGCACAATCTAACAGATCCCACTACTGACTCTGTATCTTGTATTGCTGCACAATCTAACAGATCCCAGTACTGACACTGTATCTTGTATGCTACACAATCTAACAGATCCCTGTACTGACTCTGTATCTTGTATTGCTGCACAATCTAACAGATCCCAGTACTGACTCTGTATCTTGTATTGCTGCACAATCTAACAGATCCCAGTACTGACTCTGTATCTTGTATTGCTGCACAATTTAACAGATCCCAGTACTGACTCTGTATCTTGTATTGCTGCACAATCTAACAGATCCCAGTACTGACTCTGTATCTTGTATTGCTGCACAATCTAACAGATCCCAGTGCTGTCTCTGTATCTTGTATTGCTGCACAATCTAACAGATCCCAGTACTGACTCTGTATCTTGTATTGCTGCACAATCTAACAGATCCCAGTGCTGACTCTGTATCTTGTATTGCTGCACAATCTAACAGATCCCAGTGCTGACTCTGTATCTTGTATTGCTGCACAATCTAACATCCCAGTGCTGACTCTGTATCTTGTATTGCTGCACAATCTAACAGATCCCAGTGCTGACTCTGTATCTTGTATTGCTGCACAATCTAACAGATCCCAGTACTGACTCTGTATCTTGTATTGCTGCACATTCTAACAGATCCCACTACTGACTGCATCTTGTATTGCTGCACAATCTAACAGATCCCAGTACTGACTGTATCTTGAATTGCTGCACAATCTAACAGATCCAGTGCTGACTCTGTGTGTGGCAATACTCATTATTCTTCTTAGCTCTTTTGCTCCTTGTGGAGCATTTAGTTCATGACAAGCCCTCCTCCTATTCCACCATTCATGTTCTTTCTATGTCTATTAGATACTTGTTATATCTTTCTCCAAATCTCTTCTCCATGTTTTTTTTTTTTTTACCTCCCTGTAATGTTTTAACCATCACAGTTCTAGAACTAGTACCATCTTGTAATGCTACTAGCTAGTTTCCTCAGTGTGATTTTTATCAAATGCCAGTCTTTTTTTTTTCAACCACTTTTATTTAAGTTCATATGTGGTTTATATATTTGTTGCAAGTCACATCTTTGACACTCAGAATATCAGTGCTTCAATCATTGTAGAGAGCTAAAACTTTGCTTTCAAGTTTTTATCAGCATTGACCCAACTGAATTTATATAACAACTAAAAAATGGAAAATAAGATGGAAATAACTTCATTAAGATAAGGGAAATGAAGTAATGGGAAATAATGAACTCTCATTTCTTGTTTCGCTAGTACCTATCTGGTTTTTGTCATCAGTTCTACATTGGGGATCTTGTCATACCATTTCAATCAGTTTGGTTTGGTTTTATTTTGAGGATCATCTTTTTTGCACACGAACAACATCAGTGCTCCGATTACCCACCTTAGATCACATAAGGAAGATCTCAGCACAGTGCACAAACTCTGTAGCACCAGCGAGGATCCCAGTGTGTGTATACAGGAATCACACAGTCTATAAATATTTATGTGATGGGTAGATATGTTAATTTATTTAAATTTTGCCAGGGCAGTTGCTGTATGTCCTACTCTTTACGATTTCCAGCTGCAGAGGGATTTTTAACATGCACAACTTGCACACAGGACTTCCTATTTTTTTCACCCGTATTCCCTTATTCAAGAAGGCTAGGCATCCGATCTCACTATACAGGAGATCAAGGGGGAGTATGACATCATTAGGAACCACTGGTTTTGAAAAAAAAATTCCATCAGTTATATTTCCTGTTCTGGGAGTGAACGCAATACCTTTAGAATTAGAGGTGGACACCATACCTCTTAGCCACTCCGACCCCCAATCAATCAGATTGACCATTACAAAACTTTATCGCAATACAGTGAAGTGGTCAGGTAGAGTAAGAACCACAGGTGAGAGAAAATTATTCATATATCAATTGTAGTGGATGAGAAGATTTTTTCTCCTGAAAATTTTTTTTTTTTCAGTTTGTATAAACTTGTATACAGTTACACTTTTTTTGTTATCTATATCATCTTTCTTACATCAATACCATCTTCTTATCTGTAAAGACATTTTGATTACTGAAAATAATAACATTGAAGTTATTCATAGACTTGTTTCTATGTGAATGTCTGTATGTTGTCAATGACCACTGTGTGTACCACAGAGATAGGCGCTTATAAGGAAGCTTAAGTCTAATAGTTTAGTTATGCACTGTTTTTTTATTAATAAGGTGAACATTTTGTCATCTTATGTATTGTATTTATTGCTGCTTTAGTGATTTTTACATTCTTGTTACACATTTTTGTTTGTTTACCATCAGAGCCATTTCTTTGACGAGTATGCCATGGAAGGGGTGTCACAAGAGGACAATGAAATTTACCTAGAAGTGCATCCTGATCTCTTGTTGCGGTCACTAAAGACGGCACATTCTGCAAAATGGGTGAAAGTTAAGCTGACGAAGAAGCACGTATCGTGTCTTACAATAGAAATTGATTTGGTAAGCACTTCATTCACTTATTTCCCTTGTTGCTTTATATGGAGCCACCATTGCTGATGGCCCCATGCAGGAAGCCTGCACAAAGCTATCATATACTCTTGCAGTGGTGGTGTCTGTAGTAATGTGTTTTACATGATGAGGTTGCCAGCCTCATTGACAACCTCATGTTAGTTGACTCGTATAACATGCCAGCCTCATTGACAACCTCATGTTAGTTGACTCGTATAACATGCCAGCCTCATTGACAACCTCATGTTAGTTGACTCGTATAACATGCCAGCCTCATTGACAACCTCATGTTAGTTGACTCGTATAACATGCCAGCCTCATTGACAACCTCATGTTAGTTGACTCGTATAACATGGCAGATGGAGCAGTTGTCCTATTCTTTCTTTATTCTCCTCAGAGACCCCCCCGGGAACTACACAGGGCTTGTAAGCACTTAGACCAGGGGTTCTTAACCTTTTTTTGTTCCATGGACCCCTTTGATTGTTCGGTGAAAGATTTGGACCCCCTTCTTTGAAAATTGAACACAAATGCATAATTTAAAATTTTACATGCAAATAATAAATTTTATTACAAAGAAAAATCGTTAAGCTTACGTGTAGTGGTACTGAAATATAAAAACAATCTGGAAAAAGAATATATTTTATTAAATACGAAAATTTATGATAATTCCCCAAATAAAATTAAATATTTTTAAAATCATATAATTAAAAAATTCAGCATTAACTCCATTTAAATTTTAAACCTAGGACCCCTCTGTGTGGACCACAGGTTAAGAAGCCCTGACTTAGACCCCTTTTATCCACTGTGCTACTTTTTTGTGGGGTCTTTCTGGTTTAACATTTTTAACATCCACCATTCACTCTGTAAATAATTCTTGGAATTTAGTTTTAATAAAGGTTTCCTCAGTACACAATACACATTTTTGTTTCCAATTTCTAAACTGTTATGACTCTTCTTTTAGCCAGGTGGCAGCACTCACCAGAGACTTGTTGTCCATGACGTTCCAGTGACTGTAGTGGGAAGGAAACTTTGGCCTGACTACACTGAGCCAGAAATGCCAAAATTTGACGTGAGCATGCTCTAAACTCTTGTCAGTAGTCCTTTTTTAATGTGTAACACAACCTTTAGTGAAGGTGTAAATTATTGGTGCTAAATTGTCATGGCATGATATATATGTATATGGGAGAGAAAAATGGACAGTTAATTTAAATAGTACTACTGTGCATTTGTGACATTTGAGTATAATAAGGCTAGTTATTTGGTAGTTTTAACTTATTTACATGCCTGAGTGGTATTTAAGATTTTAGCAAGTCAGAATATTTTGGGGTAAATTTTTTTGTTTTGAATGTGAGTGAGATTCAGGTTACAGTGTGAATAGGTGACTACACAGTAGGAAGAACTAAAAAGTATAGACTGATACTTGAAGCAGTTTTTGATTCCATTGTGAACTGACAAGTAGTGCTCATGTGGTGCGAGGTTTGTATGACGTCATTAAGTGCTGTGTGAGATTCTTTATTGAGAATTTGTACTGAGTTTTCTGGCAAAGTGTTTAAATCCATAGCGGACGTGCAAATATTTTGATGTGAGAGGTGCCAGTTGATATTACTGATAATGCAATGATATGAGTTAATGCTAGTTATATATTTTGTATAATTCATTTTCATTCATTTTCCTTTGCTCTTCTTACCCAGCATGGAGCCACCACTATAGCTGGTCCCCTGGCAAGAAGTATGCACCAAGTAGTTACATGCTATTACAGCTGTGGTTTCTATAGCAATTTGTTTAACATGATGAGGTTGACAGCCTCATACACAACCTCATATTAGTTGCCTTGTACGACATGCCCGAGGGTACAGTACTCCTATTCTTGGTACCATCAGAAACCACCGGGCTTTACACGGGGTAATTTTGTCTTATTGCTAACCAGTAATCCGCAAGTGGCCAGAACTTCTCTACCTTTTTAAAATACAACACAAGCCAGTGCTGGGGCTGTAAACCAAGAGTTGGTCAATCATTTCTGTCAAATGTCCCCCATATGTTCCATGTACGACTGGAGAGTATATTAACATTGTGAGTAAAATGAGCCTGGTTATCTAACCCCAGGACCCCTGTCACAATTGGTCCATGATATAATTTTTTTTTTTTCATAAATGGGCACTTGCGTAGAATAAGATTGAAATGGTATGACAAGATCACTAATGTGGAACTGATGACAAGAACCAGATAAGTGCCAGTGTAACAAGAGATGAGAAGAAGATCCTGGTGATGGATAGGACATACATTGAGGAAACCTGCTGATAGCATTACAAGACAGTCCTTGTTCTGAAATCTTCAGGGAAAGAGGAACAGAGGTAGACCTAAAAACACATGGAGAAGAGAACTGCAGACAGAAGTGAAAATGATGAGGAAGACCTGGAAAGAACTTGAACAGATGGCACATAACAGGAGAACTTGGCATGTGTTTGTTGAAGGCCTATGGCACGTAACAGGAGGACTAGGCATGTGTTTGTTGAAGGCCTATGGCACGTAACAGGAGGACTTGGCATGTGTTTGTTGAAGGCCTATGGCACGTAACAGGAGGACATGGCATGTGTTTGTTGAAGGCCTATGGCACGTAACAGGAGGACTTGGCATGTGTTTGTTGAAGGCCTATGGCACGTAACAGGAGGACTTGGCATGTGTTTGTTGAAGGCCTATGGCACGTAACAGGAGGACTTGGCATGTGTTTGTTGAAGGCCTATGGCACGTAACAGGAGGACTTGGCATGTGTTTGTTGAAGGCCTATGGCACGTAACAGGAGGACTAGGCATGTGTTTGTTGAAGGCCTATGGCACGTAACAGGAGGACTTGGCATGTGTTTGTTGAAGGCCTATGTCACGTAACAAGAGGACGTGACATGTGTTTGTTGAAGGCCTATGGCATGTAACAGGAGGACTTGGCATGTGTTTGTTGAAAGCCTATGTCACGTAACAAGAGGACTTGGCATGTGTTTGTTGAAGGCCTATGCCCCTTGGGAAGGTAATTTATTGATTGATAGTTTTTATACCAAGAGATCTTCTAATGTGCATTGTAGACTAACTATAACGTGTTTAACAGAAAGACTGCAGGCCTCAGAAGTAATAGGAGAGAAAAGGAACATATGATTACTTTAAAAGTAAGACAGTGGCTGGCCAAGGGGAGATAGCTTGAGGGACAGTTATATAAAATTTAAAGAATATGCTTGCAAGTGAAAAGTGAACGACCAAGCGACACATAAAAGACTTATAAATTCATTATGGAAAGATTGTATTTTGAATTAAACATACTACATTCATAATTTTGTATTAAGAAGCACCATTCTTAGGACTTGTAAATTTTGCTGCATTTTTTTACTTGAGCTTCCCAGACTATATACTATTTATGAAGTCTTGCTGTACCGTGTGGGGTTTATAGGGGTCTGTGAGGAGACTTAAAAAAAAAAAAAAGTTTAGGGCCATTGCAACCTCATAAATGTCATAAGAGGAGACATTTTCTGCTTACGCACAAGTCACAGCAGGTTGAAGTACCATCTATATCACAAATACAGGATTTGTCCAACAGATCTCTGCTCCTGTGGCACCAGCTTCGTGACAGCAGAGCATCTGCTCCAGTCGTGCCCAACTTCTCTCCATGAAAAACTGGAGATGTCAAGAACCTTGAGCTGACTACTGCCTTTATTATAGTCATTAATGTAGAAGTCTGAGGGTAAACGTGATATCAGGATCTTTGAGCTGACTACTGCCTTTATTATAGTCATTAATGTAGAAGTCTGAGGGTGAACGTGATATCAGGATCCTTGAGCTGACTACTGCCTTTATTATAGTCATTAATGTAGAAGTCTGAGGGTGAACGTGATATCAGGATCCTTGAGCTGACTACTGCCTTTATTATAGTCATTAATGTAGAAGTCTGAGGGTGAACGTGATATCAGGATCCTTGAGCTGACTACTGCCTTTATTGTTGTCATTAATGTAGAAGTCTGAGGGTGAACGTGATATCAGGATCCTTGAGCTGACTACTGCCTTTATTATAGTCATTAATATAGAAGTCTGAGGGTGAACGTGATATCAGGATCCTTGAGCTGACTACTGCCTTTATTATAGTCATTAATGTAGAAGTCTGAGGGTGAATGTGATATCAGGATCCTTGAGCTGACTACTGCCTTTATTATAGTCATTAATGTAGAAGTCTGAGGGTGAATGTGCTATCAGGATCCTTGAACTGACTACTGCCTTTATTATAGTCATTAATGTAGAAGTCTGAGGGTGAACGTGATATCAGGATCCCTGAGCTGACTACTGCCTTTATTATAGTCATTAATGTAGAAGTCTGAGGGTGAACGTGCTATCAGGATCCTTGAACTGACTACTGCCTTTATTATAGTCATTAATGTAGAAGTCTGAGGGTGAACGTGATATCAGGATCCTTGAGCTGACTACTGCCTTTATTATAGTCATTAATGTAGAAGTCTGAGGGTGAACGTGATATCAGGATCCGTGAACTGACTACTGCCTTTATTATAGTCATTAATGTAGAAGTCTGAGGGTGAACGTGATATCAGGATCCTTGAGCTGACTACTGCCTTTATTATAGTCATTAATGTAGAAGTCTGAGGGTGAACGTGATATTAGGATCCTTGAGCTGACTCATCTCATCTCAACCCATAACCCGTCATGGGTCGTAGGGGTGCCATGGTGGAAGCATCAGCAGACAGGGTCCTCCACTGCTCTCTATTCTCAGCAATGCGTACAAGTGTGGAGAAACCGTGTCCTGCCCATTCTTTGATGTTATCAGCCCAGGATTTTCTTTGCCTTCCTCTTCTCCGTTTACATTCGACTGTTCCCTGGAGGATCGTTTTCGAAAGGGAGTCATGACGAGTTACATGCCCAAACCAGGCAAGCTTTCGACGTTTCACTATTGACAAAAGTGGTTCTTGCTGGCCTGCATAGGTGTTTATCTTCTCTCTAACATAGACATTTGTTTTGTGCTCTTTATAGCAAATGCGCAAAATTCTTCTATAACATTTATGCTCGAAAGCCTGAATCCTTCGCTCTGTATCTGCAGTGAGTGTCCAGCCCTCACACCCATACAAGAGAATAGATAATACAAGTGATTTGTATAATTTGATCTTCACAGGAAAACTGATGTTACTTTTCCAGATCACATTCAACCTTGTCATGGCAGCTGAGGCCATCTCAAGTCTTGTCTTGATTTCTTTATTTGATCTTCCATCACTACATATAGTGGACCCGAGATATTTAAAGGTGTTAACTTCTTCTAACGTTTGCCCATTTAACGTAATGTTGGTTGGAACATGTTTCTTATGGCTATTCACCAATATCTTGCTTTTTTCTATATTAATTTCCATCCCATATGTTCTTGTTACTTTCTCCAGTCTAGAGGTAAGGTCTTGAAGTTCTGATTCTGTTCCAGCTATCGGATCAATATCATCAGCAAAACGTAGATTACACAGAGGTCGGCCTCCAATTGATATGGTTGATTTATAATCGTAGAGAGCCTCCTGCTTAATATGTTCTAGATAAATATTAAAGAGCACTGGTGACAGGATACATCCCTGGCGAACTCCTACAGTTGTTTTGAAAAATTCTCCAATGTCGTTGCTTGCAAAAACAGCACTGCTTGCGTCCTTGTATAGTGCTTCAATGATATCTATGATGTTGGTATCAAAATTGAATTTTCTCATTATTTGCTATAAGCCTTCATGCCAGACTCGATCGAAGGCTTTTGTGAAATCGATGAAGTTATGGTATAAATCATGTTGATGCTGGAGATGTTTTTCGATCAGTAATCTAATATTGAAGATTTGTTCTGAGGTACTTCTTTTTGGTCTAAAGCCAGCCTGTTCCTCTGACAAGATTTCTTCTGATTTCTGTTTTATTCTGTTCAAAAGTATCCTTAACATCACCTTACTTGGATGACTAATAAGGCTAATGGTTCTGTAGTTCTTGCACATTTTTAGATTTCCTTTCTTTGGAAGCGGTATTACTAATGACTGCGTCCATTCTTTTGGCCATTTTTTTTTACTCCATATCTTCTGGCAAATTGTTGTCATGATTTTTACTATATCTGGTCCTCCATATTTCAAGAGCTCTGCTGGTATATTATCCACACCCGGTGACTTCCCTCCTTTCATCGAACATATAGCCTCTTCCACTTCTTCCCGTAGTATTGCTGCATTTCCGAGTTCTCTGTTTTCGCACTTAATGTTGTTTAATATGCCTAAGTCAGTGTCAAGTTTACAGTTATATAATTCTTTACAATATTCTGTCCACCTTCTCATTACAGCTGTTTTTTCATTGAGCAGAGCCCCATTGCTATCTTCTATGACAGTTACCCTGGGCTGTTGGGGTTTTGATAGTTTTCTTAATGTGTCAAAAGCTGCCTTGCTGTTACCTTTTATTAGCCCCGTATTAATGGACTCACATTGATCAGCTACCCATTTTTCTTTGGCCTGTTTCATTTTCTTTCTAATATTTTTATTTCACCATACTGTATTGCCATGCTGCTTCAGGAACCTCTTTCTTAACCTTTTTCATTTCTCGTCGTGTATCACATAACTTCAGAATGTCATCTGTAACCCATGGTTTGTTTATTTTCTTTCTTTTACCAAGTATTTCTGTTGCTGATTCAATGAGCACATCTTTCATGTTCTCTGTGATTGAGTTGATATCATCCTCCAAAAAGTTGAGAGCTGCGAATTTTCCTCCAACAGTTGCCTCAAAGATTCCCGCGATTTCTGGATCTTTCAATTTGTCTAAATTGAATCTTAACTGAGAACATCTGTTTTGATTATAGTTCTTTTTGAGTTTAAGCTTGAGCGTCATCAATACCATGTCGTGATCACTACCAATGTCGGCGCCAGGAAAAGTCCTAGTCTTGGCTTTATTAATGCTGGACTTGAATCTTTTGGATACAAGAATAAAATCAATTTGGCCATGTATCTCAGTTTTTGGGGCATGCCACGTTGTTCTTCTTGATAACTTATGAGGAAATAGTGTATTTGCAAGGGTTAGTTTATAGTTGCTGGCAAATTCTAGTAGCCTTAGTCCTCGATCGTTGGTTTCTCCTGTCCCAAATTTCCCCACTGTGCCAGCCCAGTGACCGTATGCATCTGGCCCTATTTTAGCATTCCAATCACCTAGCACGATGAGAAGATCTTTCTTTGGAATTTTCTTAATTGCTTCATCCAGATTGTCATAAAATGTATCAATTGCCTCATCCTTATAGTCAGTAGTGGGGGCATATACCTGTATGATGGAGATGTTCTTTGGATGTGCTGCAATACGAATGGTGATAAGCCTGCTATTTATTGGGGTGCAGCTGATGACAGAGTTCAATCTATCTTTATGTACGATAAAACCTACTCCATGCTGATGTTTAGACTCATCTCCACTAAACCAAATTTTGTGACCATCATCCGTTATTGATTCACCTAATCCTGTCCATCTGACTTCTGCTAGGCCCAGGATGTCCCACGAGTATCTAACAAGTTCATGTGTTAGTACTTTGACTTTTCCACACGCATATAGCGTGCGTACATTCCAAGTTCCAACAACAAAATTTTCTCTTGGAAGTTTCAAAACAGGTGTTTGTACCCCATTCGTTGACTTATCACTCTCAAGGGGCAATGAGAGCGCGGTCGTTGATAATCCAGGCATCGGCCGATCCGCTGACTACTGCCTTTATTATAGTCATTAATGTAGAAGTCTGAGGGGGAACGTGATATCAGGATCCTTGAGCTGACTACTGCCGTTATTATAGTCATTAATGTTGAAGTCTGAGGGTGAATGAGGAAGAAGAAGAAGTGACTAACTGGAGGTTGTGCATGGGACAGGCAGCCTTATTTTGTAAAATAACTCGTGACAGCAACCAGCAGCACAAAAGTACATAAAGTCTTTGTTGCAGGTTTACTGTAAGGGCACCAACTGCAGTGGTTGGCCCATGCTCCTTGTGGAGAATAAAAGAAAAGTGATTATGAGTGATGCCTTGTAGAGTTAATCCGTATTCATTGTATGCGGATTACCATTGTCAGTGACTTAACAGGAATTCCATGTTCTGACTGTGCCAGTAACTGTTTGCCCTTTGTATTTATTATCATCTATTTGTAACTTACATTGACATGACTGAACTTTTTGTTACACTTGCCCACCAGGTGAGCATTGAATTGCCACAGTTAAAGCTCCTGAAGAATGTCGTTGACAAGATGAAGAATTTAAGTAATTATTTGGTGAGTACTAAGTTTGGTTATCTCTTGTAGTTCCCCAATATCTCTAAGGCTAAGAAGGATTAGGGGTTACTGCTCCATCTGGCATGTTGTACAAGGTGACTAATATGAGACTGGCAACCTCATCATGTAAAACAAATTGCTACAGAAAACCACTGCTTCAAGAGCACATGAATGTTTTGGTGCCGGCTTCCTGCAAAGGAGCCAGCTGCTATTGTGGATGCATGCTCCACAGGGAGCGAATAGGAAAACGAATGAAGTTTGGTTAGGAAATTCAGAAAGAAGTTATGTAAAAGAGTGGTAGTTCTTTACGTGGAGAGTGTGAGAAACCTTGCATAGATTATGTTATAAAGTTAGTCATTAAAAACAAAATTAACCACAGACATGCAAGTAAATGGAAAATGAGAGAAGGCTGCAGTAAGACTGTAAAACCATGAGATGAATGAAAGTTATAAGAGAAAGTTTTACTATGGCACATAGAATGAACGCAGCCATGGTATGACCTTATGGTCTTTATCAGAGATGGATGCATAAGAACAGTGGAGACAAGAAAGGGTAAACTAACATAACAGCATAAACTTCTTCAAGTACCGGTACTAAGCCTGGTGACAAAGGTGGTCATGTCCTTCCAGCACTGTTTCTCAATTCTGTTGTTGACTTCTGTTCAGTTCTGAATTGAATTCAGTTCTGTTCTTTCCATTCCATAATGTCAGACTTTCTGGTAGCTTCTCTCTTTATCATCCTCCATCACTTTTTCCTTCAATCTTTCCTATTGTCAAAATATATTCCAGCTTTCTTCTTCTCGTAACTTACCCACAGAAACGGGATTGCTTCCTTCTGATGTGAGTATCGTAAATGTTTTAAAGATAGGTATCAGGAATTAATTGGCCCAGTCTGAGCAGAGGTGCTAATGGTAAGTAGGTGAGAATTAAGGTGCAAGAAATAGCTTCCACAAGTAAATAGTTTAAGAGTAGAATCTGTCTTTGGATTTAGAAGATGCTCTGATCCCGCCTATCTTTACGACTGTAATTTCTTATTAGACAATACTACTCTCTATAAGTAACATATATGTTTAACTATACACACACACACACAGTTATGTGACAACAAGACACAAATGTGAAAACTATGGTAAATGGAGTATGGGCTGAGCTGACCAACACAAGTAATTAAGTTTTGTTAAGTTTATTATCATATAACTCTTCACAACATCAAAACATATATATATATATATATATATATATATATATATATATATATATATATATATATATATATATATATATATATATATATATAAATCGTGTACAGACATAGGAAGATAACCCAATAATGCTCTCCCTCTTGTTGAGAAAAGGATCCCGCAAGAAAAGGTCAAAAGATTAGCACTAGGGGTAAGATAGGCAGTACAGTAAAGAACAAGTCCTACTACAGTGCTATCCAGTAAAGAAAAATAAATTACACAATGGTTAGCAAAAGAAAAGAACCAAAGTTTGCAGGTACAATGTTTCCTGTAACAAATGAAAATTAATTCACTCTTTCTCTGTTATACTTGGCCACTCATTCGCTCCTTACCTACTCTGTTGAAAACAATTGTGTTAACAAATAATCCATGGAAAAATGCATATAATGTCCAGTAATTGGTATCATCCGAATCAGGCCCCAGTTCCTCCGATAAGAATTAAACTTTACACAGGGAATGCCTAATTAGTGATATGTTTCTGGATACACAAGTTTGTTCACTAGGTTGGTTAGTGCCAGAACTCTCTGAGATATGCCATTCCTCAGTAAACAGCAGGGAAACATATGATTGTACAAATAAACTATTGTCAATTCTGATGACGATGATACTCTTTCGGCTTGCTCTGGGTGAGTACCGGTTATGAACAGCAATTTTATCCTGGGTAAATTCCACGTGTGTAAACGACTGTCAGAAGTCGGGAAAACTTATTAGGTATATGGCCACACCGGGCTGATAAAATTAAAATGGGAAAAATATATGGGTATTTTGTCAGTCCCCTTAATCAATTACAGTTCAAAGAATGTTATTGTGTCGCCCTGGTCATTCCTGTTCACACTGGTACGGGCGAACGCCAAGGGAAAACGACACTATTATTACTTCAGTAACTGAGGAAACGTCCACAAATAGGAAACCGCTAGCTGCTGGTTTTTTAAAATTAAGGTCTGTATTTAGGAAGAAACAAAACATTTCTAACATGACAAATTCTAGGCTATGAAGCGTAGGGCATGATCTCTTAACTTCTCCGCCACTAAATTAAATTTAAGGCACACGGGGCATTAATCTATACTATCGCGCGTCGCTTGAATGAGTATGGGTTTGATAAAAGCATGCAGCCTTTCCACCTCCGCCCTGGTAAACAATCAGCGCACAATAATAGTTTTAATTCAGTTTTGACTATGCTTCCTTACAAAACTCGCCTGTCATTACTAGCTTGATGATTCTCGGCTGCTATCGTTTTTCTCTTTCCCACATGATATTTAATGCTAGTCACTATATAATTACACACAATGAAAATATAATTCACACTCTGCTCTGTCACTTTATCCGTCCCTCATAGCATTTATTTAGTCAGTTTAGCCGGATACTCTAGTGAAAATTAGTTGATGGATTCTTTATATTAATTTGAACCACTGGTAAGAAAATATATATACATTTGCTATTCCGCTATTAACGCTAGGGACTCACAGTGAATAAAATGGTAACTCTCTAACACATTTAATACTTAAGCACAACTTATATTATTATTACCAGAAAAACCGAGGTAACTCTCTAACACATTTAATACTTAAGCGCAACTTATATTATTATTACCAGAAAAACCGAATAATCCCTGCAAAGGCCATTAAGCACTATTTCACATAGGTTCTAGCGTGCGCGCTAAGATTATCCAAAATTTCTTGAGAGGCATGATACGCACTAAAAGTGTAGACAGTATATATACAAATTCTGCATGATCTCTCTGAAAGATGGCAAAAATCACACCTTGGGCGTTTCGGGAGAAATCTGTGAGCTGGCTTCATGAGATAAAAAGATTCTTCGGTTTCCTCCCTCGCTATGCCGAAACGGCATCAGAGAATTGTCTCTTGCGAGCGAACTGTCTTTGATTATCCCCCCTTGTTTAGATCAAATGCTTAATTCCCCCTGAAAATGTCGGACATCAAAGATGATAGGGAAATATTTTAATTTCCCTTGAAGTTGCTACCGGGTCTGATCAGTTTCCTCACGTGCTTTCTGTCATTTCCCGATGATTGACATGTCAGCTCGCGTGAGAACTCTGCCGGTTCGCCCCCCTTATTATCGGCATAATGCGGAATAATAGGTAAGCAAATCGTTAACGTAAGAAAGACACATAAATAGGCGTGGCTAAATGTCAGTCCACAGACAGTGAAAAGCGTGGGTTTTTCCGTAGCAAAAACATAAACACTATAGAGGAAACAAGGTAGATGGATTTATGTAGTCTATTTACATATACCTGTCACAGTGAGTAATAAGCTTCCTTTGCGCACTGGTTCTTTGAGAACATCCCCATTACTCTTTTTAGCTGTCCACATTTATCCTTAAAATTCTTTTATAAAATGATGTGTCTGTGATCTTCAAGACTTTCCCTGTTTGTTTGCTAATTGTCTGTATCTCATATTTGTATGTATGTAAGCAAATAAAAAGGATGTTATGGCATTCACCAGAGTACATTTTCTTGTCTACATATGACTTTTCCTGTTAAGGTAGTCTCGTAGCAGATACTGTCATAGGGGGAGTGAAGTGTTAGAGATTTCACAATACTAGGTCCAGCATCGAGAGGTGGGGTGACTGGTTCCTGTCCTCGCTGCCTTTTCCTTTCCTAACTCAAGTGCAAAGTCATGTACCCATTTACAGCGGGGTAGACTGAAGTACATTGATACTGTGAATCAAACCTGGCACCTTTGCCACAAGAGACCATCGCTCTAACCACTCTGTTGATCGGACACTCCTGTTACTTAATTTTAATTCGTGAAAACTATTTTTTCCACTGTGCGGATGTTGGATTTCTATCACATCCATGTTAATGATTATTATGTATAGTTAGGATAACTGTTAAAACCAGATGTATGATAACTGTTAAAAACGGATGTATGCATTCGATTTTTATAGCAGTATAAAGACAGATGTACATTTTGATGAGGAACCTTCATATCAAAACCTAACAATAACAAACTGATAATAAGCAAGAAATAACTAGACTAAAGAAACTTTATAAACAGCAGAAAACAAGGAAAATGATCTGAAATGACAACATAGGTGTGGTGAAGCAGACAAGCTGTTAAATGAGTTGTCAAAAAAATGATCTTATATGAATTATAAACTGCCAGCAAATTTGAGTAAGTAACGCTCCCAAAATACTGACTTTCATAAATGGATGCTTACGTAGAATAGAAGGATTGAAGTGGCAGGACAAGATTGGTAATGTGGAACTGAGGACAAGAACCAGACAAGTGCTAGCAGAGCAAGAGATGAGAAGACGACGCTGGAGATGGATTGGACACACATTGAGAAAACTTGTTGATTGCATTACCTGGCAGTCATTGTTCTGGAATCCACAAGGTAAGAGAGGTAGAGGTAGACCAAAGAACACATGGAGAAGAGAACTGGAGAAAGACATGAAAGGAATGAAGAAGACATTGGAAAGACCTTGAGCTAATGTCACGAGACAGGAAGACTTGACATAAGTTTGTTGACGGCCTATGCTTCTTGGGCAGTTGAAAGAAGAGTGCTCCGAAGAGAGCAAGAAAAGCCTTATACGTGAAAGTTGATGTTTTCTAAAGGTAAGTAGCAGGTTAGAGCACTGACAACCATGCTCAGGTATGCTTTTAGCTGTAGCAGGTAGCTGCAGCTGGAGGATAATCCAGTGCATTCAGTGTTTTATGCTGCTAAAAGTTACAGGATAATGATACTGATGTACATTAGTCAGCATTGTGTTTTCCTTCTCAACTTAAATAATATTCAATAGTATCTCTCTTCAGTGATCTGCGTGGGCTATGATTAAGCTTGTGCTGTAGATATATACCTTGTATGTTTCATGTAAGATATGTCTGTGATTTGTCTTGCTTTTCAGACCTTGTCTGCCAACACCAGCGGAGATATGAAACTTTCAGTGGAAACAGACATGGTAACCATCAGTACACACTTCCAGAATCTTTCAAACCCAACATGGAGTGAGTATAGTTTATTCCATCCTTGTTGAAGACCATTACGGAATTCATAAAACTCAGTGTGAATAGTCCATACATAATCTATGAGTAATAATATTAATACTGGAATTGTTAAAAATTCTTGTATAGATAATGCATTTTTATACATGTTGTAGATTGGTAAATGCTTTAGGTTTTAAAGATTAGTGCATATTTACACTAAATTTTGTCAGACTTTCAGTACATGCTGTGGAAGGTGCAAATATAGATGGCTATGGCATGAACGGAAAACATCTATAGAAGCCTCAAATCTTCAGGAACTGGTGTAGATCTACTGTCCTGGTCATGCAGGTATGCAGCAATGAGAGCTGACGGACTAGCTTCGAGAGCACCCATAGTGGGGAAATTGGATAAGGATATGGGAGAGATACTAAGGACATTTAGTGATCACCTTGACACTGCAATTGATGAAGCAACAAAGGTTAGACTGCTGGAATTTGGCATCAAACGTAAGACTAGCAGGGATGGGCGTATGAGAGATGTGTCTGTTGAAATGGCATACATACTAAAATATATGCGTTGAGTCCCCAACACATTTGGATTATTTTAAGACCTGTGCAAAAATTATGAATGTTAATTTTTACTCAAATGATACCTCAAAGTTTTTTAATCTCTGTCACAAGGTCGTGGTGATGGATCACAACCCATGTCACAGAATAGAGACCCTCATGAGTTTGTTTCTGCCAGAATAGATATTCGTAAATTTGCACAGTTCCTCAATGGTCAACAGGTTAACCCCAGCAGGGTTATTTGCAGTAAGTATTTTGTTTTCAGATGACATCCCTGATTCAATGGCAGTTAACAGTTTTTCCATATTTGATTTAGTATAGTTTTTATTTATTTATTTATTTTTTTTAAATTTACAGAAGAAATAGAATGTTTAAATAAACTTTCAGGTATGTACAGTACTACTGTGTAAGGTCTTTTAATTTAGTATATGGCAGCTTCACACAGGGTGTAAGTCTTTAGGCCAGAAATGAAATATATGAACAGTAACATCCTTTTAAAAAATACAGATTCTAGAGTTCAGACAAGCCCAGTTTCTTTCCTTAACCCTTTACAGTCCACAACTATGCTAATATTTCAACCCCCCAACGACCAAGCACAGGAACATAACTCTTTTTCTTAAATATTTATTATATTTAAAAAATTATTATACACTAATATTAGTTCAAATAACAGAAAACACATTTATTTGTACAGTAAAATGGACATACTTTAATACCTGTATATTTTAATATCATATTTAAATGTTTTTCACAGTTTAAAACAATTTCATAACCAAAAAATTACTTTATCTTTATGATAGTCTTGCGCTGGAAAGCTTTTATATACATTAACAGTTTTTCTTGAAAATTTGAATATCAAACAAATTACAACCATAAACTGTCTCTAGAACTCTACAAGTGTCCGTTTTTCCTTAATTCTTACAGCATTGAACTCAACGGTTTTTTTTTCTGCTCACGAGTTTGACGGTTCATGCTTGTTAGATGTTGGTTTTAATTACGCTCACACTGAAACAACGTAACCAACCCTTTTCAGCTCTGTTGGTTTATTCATAAGTCCATCGTCTGGTATAAATAAGAAGAAATAAATAATACGCCGCTGCTTTATCAGACAAATGTTTAGGCCCTGGGAGCTCATAAATCTGGAATAATTCCATACAAGTAGCCTAAATGTGCCTCTATATGTCCATTGTCTATAATTTTACTAGTTCCTGCATCAATTTTCCTACTTTCACTATCGTCGATAACTGGGCCATAGTCCACATCGATGTAGGATTAATCATTTTCACTATCGGAATAACACACAAACGTAGATCTAATCCTTCAAAGTTCGTTGAAAATCTCCATGGCTTGAAAAACCAGTTTTACACAGTGTAATTTTTTTTAAATCACAAAAAATCAGCCGCTCTACTTAGAAATATGTGATCGATATCGAAATAAACATTGAAACGGCCTCTATCCGACGGGAACGCAACTTGTCCTCTCCAGATGTCAACCAAACCCTTTATTCCTTGTCAGCCCAAATTTTTCTTTTTTTTTGCCTTCCTTTTCACTTGTTTATCTTAGCTATTTCATCTGCTGTTGCCATATAGCCAGGATGGCCATAGTGCAGCTTGTGGGCCGTATGTGGCTTCCACCAGATTGTTGTGCAGCTCTCATTACGTACTCAAATTATATCAAAATTTTGCTGAATAATGTTCCATGAATAATGTTCAAAAAAAGATTATTTTCTATTTTTATCATAGAGATGCTACAAAACCATTACTAGGAAGGTGAGGTACCACTGATATTATTTTTAAGAGATTTTTTTTATTTTGACATATAATCACATATAAACCCTTTTTTTTTTTTTTTGTAAAATAAAATAATAATTTCCTCCAGTATTGCTGCTCCTAAACGTTCATTAGTTGACACCCCACCCGCCATATAGCTTTAACAGACCTCATGATTCATTAGTAATACACTAACCCTTGTTTCTTACAGATATTGTTCATCATCGAATGGTCCACTTCTTCCTATTGCATGACGATGTTTCATTACAGTATTTCCTACCAGTCGTCTCAAGATAATAAAACTTAGCAGTCAGTATTGTTTGTTTTATTGTAAGTGGTTTGTTTTAGCATAAGTCATGAACCTTTTACAATCCAATTTGCAAAAACACCCAGGATTTTTATTGTACTATCACCTGAAAGCACCCGATAATAGGTTGTTTATTTTCTTGCTGCATGACAATTACACGATTTTACAAGTTTCTGGTTCATATGGGCCATTTCAAAGTTTATTTTGATATCGATCGCTTTTTTCTAAGCTGAGCGGTCGATTTTTGTTTGTTTGAATTTACACTTTGTAAAAATGGCATTTCAAGCAATCAAAGGGATTTTAAATGAACTTAAAGGGGATAGATCTATATTTCTGGATTATTCTGATAATGAAAATGATTAATTCTACATTGATTTGGACTGTGACCCAGTTATTGATGATAGTGAAAGTGGAGAAGATGATGCAGGAAAATTGGAGATGATGGATAAAGAGACTCATTTACTCCTTTGGAAATATTCCAGGCCCTGAACATAATTTGCCAGATGAAACAGTAGCTTATGATTTTTTTTCTCATTGTTTATACTTGCAGATGGACTTATGAATAAATCAACAATGCTGAAAAGAGTTGTTTCAGTTGTAGCCTAATCATAATCAACACCAAACAAGCATGACCAGGTCAGACTCCGGGGCAGAAGAAAAGAAAACGATGTGTCCAGTGCAGTAATAATTTTAAAAAACTGACATTTGTAGAGTTCCAGAGACAGTTTATGGTTGTAAAATTTTGTTCTGTACATTAGTGTAAGGGTGTTTGATATTCTGTTTCATGAAAACCTATAAACAGTTCATGTATAAGCTTTCCAGGGCAAGACTATCGTTAGAAATATGAAAAGAAGAAGTAACTTTTCAGTTTTGCCTTAAAAAAAAAAAAACTTGGAATAACATTTAAACATGACATTAAAATGTAGTTATTAAAATATGTCAATTTTAATGTAAAAAAAAATAAATAAATTTGTTTTTGTATTATTTTAGCAATGGATAATTTTTATTTTTTATTATATTTTAAAAGAAATAGTTAAGAAAATGTACTGTTGCTTGGTCGTTTTTGGGGGGAGAGAGAAATATTAGTGGTTGCCTTGGACAGTAAAGGGTTAATGCTACATAAAAAAATCTGAGGAATCACTCTTGTTTAAGCCATGTTGGTCCATGTAGCCAGTACATTGTTAGATGTATTTTTGTTTGTTAATTTCTAATGACTCTGGTAACGGTCCTTTGATGTGATGATGAAGGTGAGAAACACATAATGGCTGGGCAAAACGGGTTTTCTTTGTGGAATGGGATTTGAATGGGAAAATTGACAGTCATGATCTTCTGGTTTTAGACACAATCTCCCAGTCTAGCAAGTTGATTTCTTCTGGTTTGGGAAACAAATCTGTTACAACGTTGTTGACAGGATGATTTGGGTCATTCCACTGATGATTGACTTTATACTGTAATTTCATTTTTGCTTCATGTATCACACAAGCATCACTTTGTATAAGAAAATAAAAGTATTACCATTATTCATCATCATCATCATTTTCCCTTTGGATCTCTATGGTGCAATAATGGCCACCACTGCAGCAGGCCTCCTTGCAAGAAGCCTGCACGAAGAATTCACATGGTCTTGTAGCAGTTGTTTCTGTAGCAAAATTGTTTTACATGATGGGTTTGCCAGACCATGCACAATCTCATATTAGTTTCCTTGTACGACAAGCCTGAGGTTGCAGTAGCCATTTCATTCTTTGTCTCATAATAGACCCCGGGGACCACATAGGGCATTATTATTAGTTTAGACATATTAATTTTATAACAATGAATCCCACTGCATTGATTGGACAAGTGAAAAATGTCAAACACGATCACAACTGTTAAGGATCATCATCTTTGACCTCATTGAGTGTTGAAGTTGTGGCAGTCATGATCATTTTCCTTCGTGCTCCTTACGGAACATAAGAGCAACCACTGTAGCTGATCCCCTAGGAGGAAGCTTGCACCAGGCATTCACATGCTCTTGTAGCAGTGGTTACTATGGTGATTTGTTTTTACATAATGAGGTTGCCAGCCCAAATACACAATCTTGTATTAGTCGCCGGGTACAACATGGGGGGGGGGGGTACAACAACATGCCGGAGGGTACATCATGCCGGAGGGTACAACATGCCGGGGGGTACAACATGCCGGAGGGTACAACATGCCAGAGGGTACAACATGCCGGGGGGTACATCATGCCGGGGGGTACAACAGCCCTTTGTCTCTTCTGAGACCACCAGGGATCTACAAGGGATGTTATTATTATTATTGGTTTAGGCATGTTAATTGATAACAGTAAATCTCACTGCATCAAGGCCTAAAAACCCAGCCCATGCAGACCCAAGTAGAACAGTCCCAACTACAATGGTTTGGCCATGTCTGTAGAATGGGAGAAGATCGGCTACCACGACAAGTATGGGAAACTAAGAGCCAGACCTCCAGGACGACCCAGAGTCCGCTGGGAGGACATTAGACAATCTCTGAAGGACCGAGGACTAGAATGGAACCAGGCCTGGAGGAAGACAGCCGACAAGAAAGTATGGCACTCTCTCTTCCAAACGTCTACACCCCAGGGTAGAAGAGGAACGACACAGTAAGTAAGTAAGAATCACGCAGTCGTAATTGATATGGTTCATCATCTTTTACTCTATTGAATGTTGAAGTAGTGGCAGTCCTTTTTACTACACTGATTATATGGATGATTGTAAACCACAAAATGCCAAAAATAGAAATAGTGAGACAACATGGTGTATAGAAGGTTCAACACAGATGAATTTATTTACATATGGGGAAAAAAATGAACTAAACAGATGATTAACAGTGCAACAGTTCTCTGTATAACTCCTCCTTCCTCCACTCATTAATCAAACTCGCCAGCTGACATAATGTATGCCCTGTGTAGTTGTCTGAAGAGACAGAGAAAGAATAGATTTACTGCTCCATCAGGCATGTCGTACAAGGCCACTAATATGAGGTTGTGTATGAGGCTGACAACCTCATCATGTAAAACTATTAGCCACAGAAACTACTGCTACAAGATCATGTGAATGCTTGGTCCAGGCTTCCTGTAAGGGGACCAGCTGCAGTGATGACTCCATGCTCAGTAAGGAGTGTATAAGGAACATGATGATGATGATGTGCTATAAGACCAACTTCTGCCAGACGTCACTTACTGAAAAGCTTTTCAACATACTGTTTTGTTTTTTGTAAATATTAAAAAAAATGGCAGCTTACCATCTTCTCACGTCATGAATATTTTAAAAAATCATAATACTGAACTTGACTTGAGCAGCCTACTGACTTAAAAACAGTGCCATTTTCTCACCTGTCTTGCAATGTAAATTTCTTTCATTCAGCCAACCAAATTGCCACATTTACTTAGAACTTCAGAGTTCTGTTCAAATATTCTGTCCTTGAATGTATATCATTTTAAACAACTTTTGTACAACACATACCTAACATTAAACTCACGAAGGAAAGAGATGTTGTTCTCAACTTAAGCTACATCTGATATTATGTCCCTTGAATATCTCATCTCTTTCTTACACTAATCTTGCAACCCTTGCCAAAATGTGTTCTCGTCAGAGTGCTTGATTGGCCTATCGGTTAGATCGCTTTCCTCTCGTGACACAGTTATGAGTTGCGGTACACCCCAATTACCCACCTGTAAATGGGTACTTGCCTCTGCTCTTGAGTTAAGGAAGGAAGGGAATGGGTGACCTTACCTCATAAAAGCTGAGCTTAGTATGGTGAAGTCTCCAACACTTCATTCCCCTACGCCAGTTTTTGCTATGGGACTATGTTTAACTCTTTTTTTTTTAAAACTACTCGTCAGAGACTTTCACTACTGATCTACAAAAACTATATCATTTGCCTCCGAATGTTGGAGACCTCATTTTCGTTTACTGCACTATTATATTTTTTATTCCTGTCCTCTAGTTAATACTCAGACTTAGTACTGCTAGTAATTATGATAAGAACTAACTAGTCTTTTAACTGATTTAAAGATAAGTAAACCAAGGACGACGCTACTGGATCATCTTGTGAAAGAAATACTAAAAAAAGAAATAATTATTTATGCTTGAGGTGGTGGTATCATCTTTTCACACATTTCATTCTCCATACCCACACTTGCTTTGGCCCCAGCACTTTTGCGTTTTCTGGGAAATAAACAAGACAGACAATAACATTTTGATTACTGAATCAGTTACCGGCAACAATGACTTTCAAGTTTTACAAAAACTTTCAACACAGAGAAATTTGTAGTTCTTGATGACTTCATCTCTGACAGAGGAGACTGGTTATTACATCTAGTGGAATGAATATTTAATTTATGTGACTAAATTACTTGTCATTACAGTATTTTTTGTTACAACCTGTGCTCTGGGTGGGGTGTACGTTTTGTGAGGACAACATCAGTGAGTTGGTCTCTGGTTGTTTACTACATGTTTTATATAGATCTGGGTGTGTATGAATTTATAGATTGTGATTAGGTTTTCATATGTTTGAGTGACCAGGGTTGGTCATGTGATGAAAATGAGTTACGGTGATTGGCGAGGACAATCAGAGGTTTGAAATCATGAGCAAATATTTTTTCACTATTAGTTTGGCCTTTGGAAAGGAAAGTCATTTGCAGAGAGAGCGATGAGAGTTCATCTGTTTATAGTTGAGCAAACGTAGTTGAGTTTAGTTGTCTCAGTTTGCCCTAGCGATTAAGTGGCTGAGAGAAGAGCTGCCTGTCATGAGTTTGCTTCAGAGACAGTTTGTATTGACGTACATGAGATAGGATTTAAGAATCTATTGGTTATTTTGAGGCCAAGTTTGCGTGAGTTATCTCGACAGTTGTACCACATACTGATATAGCAATATGCTAGAATTATTATGCCTCATTTGTGTACCATTGGATATGTTTCGTCTAGTATATTATTCATGAGATTGATGACTGGTGTTGGAGGTTAGCATTGTCCGTAGACATCTACTGTAGTCATATCAGTGCTGTGCCTCACTGTGGTTATTGTATAGTCTCTGTCTGTGTAAGCCATACTGATTATATTAACAGTCTTCATTTTACACTTATATTGTCTTAAACGTATAATCCATTCAAAGTTCATTCATTCATCACCCTTCAGCTCCCCAAGGAGCAGAGGTCTTCCTGCCCCGTACCATCTGCTCAAAGTCCTTCCATGTCCTGCTTATCCCTTAAATTTCTGTCTCCAGTTCTCGTCTCCATGTTCTTCATTATCCCTCTACCTCTCTCACGCTAGGGATTCCAGAAAAAGGACGGCCTTTTAATGTGTATCCTATCTACTGCCAGCGTCTTCTCATCTCTTGTTTCTGCTGGCACTTGTCTGGTTCTTGTAATTAATTCTCATCTGTGATCCTGTCAAAACGATTGTAAACCTTCTGTTCTATGCATGCACCCCAGTGATCTCGTCAAAACGATTGTAAACCTTCTGTTCTATGCATGCACCCATTTATGTAAGTCTGTCGCATCCTGGTTGTTGTTTCATTCAGACTGATGTGCAACTTTTCTGCCAAATAAACAGTCACTCTAAAGATGCAGCTTCTGCATCTAAGAGTCATCAATTGGCATTTCATATGGAGTTTCTGTTCTATTCATTATTTTAATATACCTGTGTTAATCATATAAAGAAGAATTTATAGAAAAACTGAAGCAATTTGAACAAGATCCTAACACTCACAGTTCTTCTAATCGCTTCATTCTTTATCTGGTCATCACCTTTCAACTCCTGAAGGAGCATAGGCTTTCAACAAACTTATGCCAAATCTTCCTGTCATGTGACATCAGCTCAAGGTCTTTCTATGTCTTCCTCATCATTTTCGTTTGTCTCCACTTCTATTCTCCACATTTTAAACAAAAATCTATTTCTGCTTATTTTACCCTGGAGATTCCAGAACAAGGACTGCCTTGTAATGCTATCAGCAGGTTTCCTCAGTGTAAAGTTTCTTTTCTTCTTTCCACTCTGTAAAGTGTCAGTCTGTATGCTCTGTAAGGAAGAGTGGGGTGTTGTTGAGATCAGGCATGCTCCAGTCTACCCAGCTGTAAATGGGTAACTCACCCTAGTCCTGAGTTAGGGAAGGCAAAGGCTCCAGGGGAAGCAGGCCCTAAACTTGGTCACTTCAACCGACGCAGGATGGTGTATGTATGAAGTAGAAGTGTAGAGTGTGATTACCGCGAATGGTGTACTGTTCGTGTGCTGACCAATATAACCACTCATACACTTGTGTCTACAAGGCACCAATGCAGACTGCTGGAATCTTTGTTTACTCAATTTATTCAGACGTACACACTGGGACATACGAGTACATCATGGTATGTTGACATATCAATTTGTAGGTATACATAGCAGATCTGAAGTCATGACACATTCAGAAATAATGGGCAGTACATCAAAAGTTCAATGTCATGATACATTATGGCCGCATCCCCTATCTGACTAAACGCGTCAGTGAAGGCAGATCGGTAAATAACTAAAGTTACTTGACGTCCATAGTTTGTAGCATATATTATGAAACCACGAAAGAGGGGGTTTCTAGCAAGATTGAGATCTCCCTGTCACTGTCCGATAATAGGATAAATAATCTGTTCTCTTGGCAGTGATCAAAACATATGATGACCGAAATCTAACATGGCCGCCTCCCTGAGTTGTCGTTCACTCATTCATAGGAAGGAGAATATAAGCCAGAGTTAATTTATAATGGGTATATAAATGATTTCATAAATGTTTCCATACAGCTCTACGGTGATCAGGTTAATTCACGTAGCCATAACCGCTGTAGGAAAGTCTGTCATCTTTGTCGATACAAAACACGACCCTAGCGATACGAAGCACAATGTTCCATCTAGGTCGAATCGACATGAGATCATCAAAATAGGGTCTGGCAATACATGGAGTCCGAATTATACATTGTACCGTACCTTAGGAGAGTCTCTAACATAAACTATAGTAGAGATACCATCTCCTTTAGAAGAAAACCACTTCATGAATTATATTTCCTTAAGAATCTACCAGCCTTTGAAAAGTGCGTACCCGCCATTATCACGGTACATCGGAACTCATCACGACTTGTCAAGACAACTCATACTTCCGCTAGACCGGAATAACAAGAATCTAGTCCCTCCTACCCATCCAAAATATACAATATAGGACTGATTCTACTTGTACTAATAATATGTAATACATATGAATTCAGGCCATAAACATAATAAGCAAATTAATATATTTTCTGGCCCTAAAAAATAAGTACAAACGTAAGAGCAATATCCTTGCGCCGGATCAATATCAAGAACGATTACTCCTATAATCAAAAGTGTGAATCAAACATGGATTCTCTCGCTTTTACCATAGACAGCATTTTCATACACAAATGAATGAATGTCTATATTTTTTCCATATTAAATAGCCATATCGATTTTTGTAATATGTGCGTCAAAATATGCACGCAACAGATTACCACACCCCTCGGGAAAAAAAAAATGGTACATTTTTTTTTTTGAAATACATCTAGGAGCAACATACAATAGGCTCACAACGCACCAATAACAATGCGCAGATGATAAGCATAAGTTTTATGACCTTAGAGAAAGTACTTCTCTAAGTATAAATATTTCCAGAGAGGTGTCACCAACGCATACTACAATATTAGCAATGACACAATTTCCACATTAGTTTATACATAAATTTCATCTAAGATATCTTAACATCATGATCATCAAAGACGAAAAACATTGAAAGATCAGCGGTGAATAAATATCAATGAACCGCTAAGTAGTGTTACAATCAATATATGATATATTACATATGTGTACACATTTCAACATAGAAACAACTGTATCAAAGTTGTATAACAGTTATGAATCATGTGGGCATCTAGACAAAATATCTGCCATCACATTTTCTGACCCACGGATAGCTCGCACCGAAAAATGAAATGGCTGTAGAGCAATCGCGTATCGCGTTGATCTCGCGCTCTTCAGATTTTTACTCTGAATAGCCGTAAGAGCTTTCTGGTCAGTTTCCACAATGAAATGCGCGCCCAGAAGAAATCTTTGCAGTTTAAGGATTGACCAAACCATAGCCAATAATTCACGGTCTAGGACCGAGTAATTCTTCTCTGCGGCATTTAATTTCCGAGAAATATACATCACAGGATGCAGAGTTCCAGAGTACTCTTGCATTAGTGCAGCTCCAATCCCGGTGGATGAAGCGTCACTACGAAGAATAAATGTCTTATCCTTAGAAGGCAATACTAGGATAGGTGAAGTAGAAAACATAGTTTTAACCTTATCCAAAGAGGATTGACATTCTTGAGTCCAATGGACTACATTAGGAGACCCTTTCTTTAGCAAGGAAGAAAGAGGTGACATAATGGAGGACAGATTCGGGATGAATCGTCCATAAAATTGTATTAGACCTAAGAGACTTCGTACTTGCTTTTTAGTCTTAGGAATAGAAATGTTAAGTATCTTACTTGTATTATGGTCTTCTGTTTTTAGGAACCCATGACCAACACGGTGTCCTAAGAAAGATATTTCGCTAAAACCAATACATGCTTTCGATGGTTTCGCTGTCAGGTTATGCTCGCGTAAGATAGACAATAGTTCATTTATACCATTATAGTGATCGTTCCAAGTATCACTGAAAAGACAGATGTCATCAAGATACGCAATGACATCTGAGCGATGAGATAGGATTCGACGCATCATGCGTACAAATGTTGCAGGGGCGTTCATAAGACCGAAAGGCATGAAATTCCATTGGAATAGACCCCTAGGCGTCGAAAAAGCAGTAAACGGTTTGGCGTGTTCGGATAGTGGAACTTGCCAATATCCCTTAGACAAATCGAGTTTAGTAAAGAAGTGAGAATTCGATAGTCTCGTAAGTAGCTCTTCTAGTAAAGGCATAGGTTCAGCATCGAATTTAGTCACTTGATTCAATTTGCGATAATCCACGCAAAGACGTATGTTATTGTCTTTTTTCCGTACTATAACCATCGGCGAAGAATATGCTGATGTGGATGGTTCAATAATTTTTAACTCTATCATCTCATCTAACTCTTTCTCTACCTGTGCTTGAAAATGTATCGGGATAGGATACGGTCTGACTCTTATAGGACTATGGTCAGTAAGAATAATGTCATGTTGAATGACATCAGTTTGACCAGGAATGTCAGTAAGGACATCCTGAAATTGTTCTAACATAGTAGAAACTTGTTTCTGCTCTCCTGGAGATAATTCTGGAGAAATTGCAACATCTTTCCATGATTCATTAGAGTGAAGAGGAATCATTGGAAAAGGTAAATTTACATCCGAGAAACTCGTTTCCTCATCCTGTATTACTGACAGAGATGAGTACTGTCCATGTTGGACTGGAAAATCGTCCGTTGCCTGGAAAACAGGTTGTAAATAATCAGGACGTTCATGGAATTCCGTGAGCATGTTGATGTGGAAGGTTTTACGCTTCCCGTCAATATCGACGATATAGTCAACATCGGAAACTTTTGATATTATATCGTACGGACCTTTCCAAGAAATGAGAAGTCTATTTTCCCTACAAGGTAGCAAGACAAATGCTTTGTCACCTGGACAAAGTTGTCGCAAACATCTCTTTTTATTGGCAAATTCCCTTGCCTTCTGTTTCGCAAATTCAGAAGAAGCAGTTGCCAATTTGCATGCTTCAATAATCTTGTGTCTAAGTGCGATGACATATTCATAAGAGGATTTTGTGTCATCGACAATATTATCAGCAGTTATAAGATCATGAAGTAAGGACATAGGACCTCGCGGTTTCGCGCCAAAGACAAGTTCAAAGGGAGAAAATCCTGTATGTTCGTTGGCGACCTCTCTATATGCAAAGAGAGCCGCGGGTAAAACCCTATCCCAATCCTGAGGATGATCTTCTGTTATCTTACCTAGTAGGTTTTTCAGAGTTCTATTCAAACGTTCCACCATCCCATTGGACATAGGATGATAAATACTACTCAGCGATCTCTCTATCTTCAGAGTCGACATTACTTGAGACATGGTATCCGATATGAGTTGGGTACCATGGTCGGATAATATTTCTGCTGGAAACCCCAGACGAGAAAATATTAACCAAAGAGCATCTGCGACATCAGCAGTAGTTATGCTCTTTAGAGGAACAGCCTCCGGCCAACGTGTGCACATATCAACACACGTCAAAATAAATTGGTGTCCTCTAGCAGACTTTATCTTAAATGGACCAATGATGTCTATCGCCATTTTTTGAAATGGCCGAATGGGAATGTCTGCAGCCTGAATAGGTGCATCATGGCGTGGACCTCTGGATTTAATCTCTTGACATACTTTACAAGATCGACAATAGATTCGTATGTCCTTATTCACAGCAGGCCAAAAGAAAGATTGAAGAACTCTAGCTTTAGTACGGGAAAAACCCATATGTCCAGCACACTGCGAATCATGAGCGTGCTGTAAGATTTTAACTCTCATATTTTTAGGCACAAGGATTTGAGAATGAATGGACTTAGCGGAGTCTTGTACCATACGTACAAGTACGCCATTCTTCATCGTAATCCAAGATTTACGATTTGTATCCTTATTCGGATCACCTTTTGTTGCCAGAGTAAAGAATTTCTTTAGAGTAGGATCATCTTCCTGCTGTTTGATAAAGGAATCGTGGGAAATCTCCAAGGGATCATCTTGGATCTGCGCATCATTATCTTCAGAATGTGAAGATTGTGGCATATTAAGAGCTTGAGCCCTAGTGATTACTGCATTAGCAGATTGCATATTAACATTTTCCCAATTAGAAATTTGCTGTGGAGTGCATTCTTTCACTCCATGAATGCGACCGATGATAAGATCAGCGATCGGATTCGGCAAGAGACATGCTTGCACCTCTCCTGTAAAGAAAGGCGTAGCAATATTGATAATGGCAGTGGAGTACTTCTCCAATGTGCCACCAAATGTTACACATTTGACTATATTGCCTGTAGCTCGAGAAGGATTTACGAGTGATTGCCTCACTCCAATGGTAGTGCACCCCGAATCGAAAAGAATTGATACCGGAGTACCATCTATTAGGCCCCTATTAAAGACAAGAGCACCCCTTCCATTATGCGCAATTGACGCATGGAGAGCGGGAAGCGGGTGACCGCAGCTTAAAGTAGACACTGTGGTTGGATCGAATAATGTTTTGCATTGCGAACACTCAGATGCTCTAGCAAAATCGAAAGCGGAATTTGCTACACTGTTGGAGTCTTTTTTATCATTATTCTGATTATCGGTGTCGTGGAACTCCTGTTGTGCAGAGTTAGCCTGGTAATAAGATTTACCATGTCTTTTGTGTTGTGATCTACCTCGGTTATAATTGTCTCTATAATTATTATTGCCTCTGTTATAACCCCTATTTGGGTTTGAATCATAATATTCATGATCATAATCATCATGCTCATTATATTGAGTATCCCTGTAATATTGTTTCTTTTGTCTCCATGAAGCACTTGGGTAGTTCCTATAGCTACTCCCTTTCCGAGAATTTCTAACATTATGGGTACCCCTCGCGTGTCGAGGACTATCAGCCCGATTCCAGTTCTTCGAAGAAGAACCCTGATTTGAGTGGTTATCTTGGTTTTGATACTTATTCCAATTAACCTTTTTATCAAATTTATTTTTAGCTCCTTGGAATTTGTGTGAGTAATTCTGATTATATTCTGTTGCCGAAGCAACTGGCATACTCTCTTTAATGTTAGAGTTACTAAGAATCATGTCAGGGTGTGCCGTGGCATACTGGTCACAATATTCTTCCATTTGCTTTATTGTACCAGGTTTACGCTCATGTAAGAACTCTAGGAATGATTTATTTACAGAAGACATGACCTTGTCTCTTAGCAATAAATCCGTAAGACCATCAAATGTTTTCTCTGTTTTGGATAATTCAATCCATCGTGAAAGTGTAATTCGTGCTTTTGAGATGAAATCTGAGAATTCTACACCTACCTCAGGTCTCATTGTTTTAAACAAAAGACGGTAACCTTCCTCAGACAGCTGATATCTCTTTATCAAAGCTGCCCTAACAGCATCATAATTATCTTTGTCGGCCTCTTCAACAAAATATAACTTACTCAGAGACTCCCCTTTTAGATTTTCAGACAACTGATTCACATACTGTGATTTGTCAACATTATGAGATCGACAAGCCCGTTCAAATCTAGAAAGCCAAAATGTTATGTCATCACTGGTAGGGTTAAACGCTGGTACCTTGACCTTGTACACAAAGGGTTTACCATTACCACCAGATGCCTGATTAACATTACTCATACATGTCAATTTTAATTTCTCTAATTCAAACTCATGTTCTCTTATTGCTTTTCTCTCTTCAGCTTCTCTATCTAATCTTTTCTGTTCTGCAGCAGCAGCAGCTTCTAATTTTTTCTGTTCTGCAGCAGCAGCAACTTCTAATTTTTTCTGTTCTGCAGCAGCTTCTAATTTTTTCTGTTCTGCCTCAAATCTTCTTTCCTCCACTTGCATCTGCAATTTCTTAAGTTCAGCAGCAGTATCAGCTTCTTTTTCTAATCTTTTTTCTTCAGCCAGAGCTTTTTTTTCTTCAGCAGCAGCTTCTCTTTCTAATCTTTTTTCTTCAGCCAGAGCTTTTTTTTCTTCTATTTGAAGTTTTCTCTCCTCAGCCGCAGCTTTTTTTTCCTCAGCAGCAGCTTTTCTTTCTTCAACAGCAGCAGCAATTTTTTTCTCTTCTGCAGCTAATGCTTTGTCATATTGAGCAACAGCCCATTGTTCTAAGTCTTTTCCAGTCTTATCAAGAGATTTTCCTTGTGCAATGAAATAATCTAATGTAGACATATTGTCTTCTTAAATCAGAAACCTGAAAAAGTAAATAAATTACCCTCTTTCACGTTAATGGGAGACAAGTCTATACCATAGACTTAGTCTTAGTCCAAACTTGTATGGTTTATAATAACCAATGATAACTTGAGTACCTATGGACAACAATAACTGTATCTCAAATACTGTGGGAGACAAGCCTTACAAAGGTCTTGTATACCTCAATGTAATCAAAGATCACTTGAGTACCTGTGGAAAAAATATTTCCCTTTACCAATCACTTTGGGAGACAAGCCTTACAAAGGTCTTGTACATTTTGTTTTATAACAATAACAATCATAAAGTACTGATCTGTACTATACTATCAGTGTATACCACTATACGTCATATGTCAACTAAAGACATTACAAAGGACAAACAAGAAAAGACAATATGAACACATTTGCAGAGATCAAATTAAATTAAATAGGAGAAATGAAAAAAATGATCACAGAAACCGTGATGATAACTGCAATAATAAAATGACAAGACAAATAACGCCACAGTGTATAAACATAAGGGTGTAAAAAACTGAAATGAAAGGAAAGATGAGACCTACAATTATACAAACAAATCAAACAAAACTAAGGAACACAAAATTATTAACAAAAACAACGAAGAAAAGAACACCTCATCACAACTAACAGAAATAGCAGCAAATTGTTGCTAACAAATTTCCAATTAAGAAAATGTGTACCTATAGAATACTAGTCCAGACCAATGTCACTCGGCATACCTTGTACTAGTCACACAGAACATAAACTAATTTAATACATAACAAATAACATGTAAGCATAAATAGCATATAGCATACAATATAATTTATGTCATGAATGGAATGTGTTGCAGGTATAGTGTTGTAAAGCAGGCACAGTTTATTTTAATACTAATAACTTGCCACTTTATTCAGTAATAGATTTAATTTTAAACTATTACACTGTCAATTTTTCTCTGTTGAGCATATGAAGATCCAACGATGAACTATGCACTTTATGTTCAACAACACTGTGATTCTTCTGTACGTTGAGAAATGTCAACAATACTGCTCCAGATATTTTCTACACTTGATACCACTGTCCTGTGTAATACTGTCTGTACAGCGAAAAACTGTCAACAAGCGCTGACCTAGATACAGCATCCTATCGGTAATACAGGTCAAGCTGACATCGACTGTATAGCTGTCCTACTGGTGTTGATGTGTTCAAACAAATGTTCTTTCAGCTGTAAACTGTGATTCTCAACACAAAACTGCGTAAGCTGGACCCAGGAATCTGGCTCGCCACTGTAAAGTTTCTTTTCTTCTTTCCACTCTGTAAAGTGTCAGTCTGTATGCTCTGTAAGGAAGAGTGGTGTGTTGTTGAGATCAGGCATGCTCCAGTCTACCCAGCTGTAAATGGGTAACTCACCCTAGTCCTGAGTTAGGGAAGGCAAAGGCTCCAGGGGAAGCAGGCCCTAAACTTGGTCACTTCAACCGACGCAGGATGGTGTATGTATGAAGTAGAAGTGTAGAGTGTGATTACCGCGAATGGTGTACTGTTCGTGTGCTGACCAATATAACCACTCATACACTTGTGTCTACAAGGCACCAATGCAGACTGCTGGAATCTTTGTTTACTCAATTTATTCAGACGTACACACTGGGACATACGAGTACATCATGGTATGTTGACATATCAATTTGTAGGTATACATAGCAGATCTGAAGTCATGACACATTCAGAAATAATGGGCAGTACATCAAAAGTTCAATGTCATGATATATTATGGCCGCATCCCCTTATCCGACTAAACGCGTCAGTGAAGGCAGATCGGTAAATAACTTAAGTTACTTGACGTCCATAGTTTGTAGCATATATTATGAAACCACGAAAGAGGGGGTTTCTAGCAAGATTGAGATCTCCCTGTCACTGTCCGATAATAGGATAAATAATCTGTTCTCTTGGCAGTGATCAAAACATATGATGACCGAAATCTAACATGGCCGCCTCCCTGAGTTGTCGTTCACTCATTCATAGGAAGTAGAATATAAGCCAGAGTTAATTTATAATGGGTATATAAATGATTTCATAAATGTTTCCATACAGCTCTACGGTGATCAGGTTAATTCACGTAGCCATAACCGCTGTAGGAAAGTCTGTCATCTTTGTCGATACAAAACACGACCCTAGCGATACGAAGCACAATGTTCCATCTAGGTCGAATCGACATGAGATCATCAAAATAGGGTCTGGCAATACATGGAGTCCGAATTATACATTGTACCGTACCTTAGGAGAGTCTCTAACATAAACTATAGTAGAGATACCATCTCCTTTAGAAGAAAACCACTTCCTGAATTATATTTCCTTAACAATCTACCAGCCTTTTGAAAAGTGCGTACCAGCCATTATCACGGTACATCGGAACTCATCACGACTTGTCAAGACAACTCATACTTCCGCTAGACCGGAATAATAAGAATCTAGTCCCTCCTACCCATCCAAAATATACAATATAGGACTGATTCTACTTGTACTAATAATATGTAATACATATGAATTCAGGCCATAAACATAATAAGCAAATTAATATATTTTCTGGCCCTAAAAAATAAGTACAAACGTAAGAGCAATCCATGCGCCGGATCAATATCAAGAACGATTACTCCTATAATCAAAAGTGTGAATCAAACATGGATTCTCTCGCTTTTCCCATAGACAGCATTTTCATACACAAATGAATGAATGTCTATATTTTTTCCATATCAAATAGCCATATCGATTTTTGTAATATGTGCGTCAAAATATGCACGCAACACTCAGTATGTGTCCTATCCATTGGCAACATCACCTCTTGCTTCACCGGCACTTCTCTTGTTGTTGGTTTCAGTTCCACATTAGTGATCTTGTCCTACCATTTCAATTCTTCTATTATATGCAAGCACCCGTTTATGAAAGTCTAGCTTTTTGTTATCTGGTCAACCCAGGACTTATTTGCCGCATTTAGCTGATATCTTTTAACACTGCTTTTTCCCCTGCTTCTGTCCTTAGTTAATACCAAGATTAGACACTTATAAAATTTATGGCACTGTTAGCATTACCTTAATGGCCACATTTAAGCAATATTTCCAGCTACTCAAGAGTAAACAACCTTCATTCTAGAAGTGAAAGATTTTGTATGGGATACTTCGCATTGTTGGTAACCAACCAGAAGGCTGTGACCTCTTGTACATATATCCTCTGACCTCATTCATCATCATTCACTTTTTACTTCCCCAAGGGAGCGTGGTACCATCACTGCGGCTGACCTCTTGCAGGAAACCTGTACTAAGCCACTTCCTTGTGCTCTTGTAGTGTTTGTTTCTGCAACAACATGTTTTATGTGATACTTTTTTTCTTCTTGGTTTGGTTCTTGTTATAAGTCCTGTCTGGTATGTTGGAAATTTTTTTAAAAAAATGCAAGGACTGATAAGAATATAGCCGATTATGTTAACGTATATTTATCAGAAGTATTCCTGTCGCTGAAAGATATTCATAACGTCATTCTAAGGACCTTACTTCATCTACATTTAAAAAAAAAATGTAATTTAATGTATTCTGCCAAATAAACAATCACTCTAAAGATGCAGCTTCTGCATCTAAGAGTCATCAACTGGCATTTCATATGGAGTTTCTGTTAGACTCATTATTTTAATATACCTGTGTTAATCATATAAAGAAGAATTATAGAAAAACTGAAGCAATTTGAACAAGATCCTCACACTTACTCTTGGTTTTACTTACTGTTTGATTATGTGCACAATAATCAGGATTAAAACACAGGCAATAAATAGAAATGCACAAATTATGCCAGCATATGCTCCATGTGACAAGCCAAACAGAAACCTGTCATCTGACTTGAAATATTGCACTGTGTAATTTCTGTCTGGCACTGAAGATGAATAAAATCAAAATGATTTGAACACAGACCAGACACATAAAAAAAGGTAAATTCACATTCATAATGGGAAGACATAGTAAGGGAGAATGTTGTTATTGCGCCACATTTTCAAAAATCATAACCTACTTTCTGTTTCATTACTGCTAATATAATAAGAAACAGCTGAATCTCAACACTTTCAGAAATCTTCAGTCTATATAAACTCCCTTTTAATTCAATTGAAATTGATGGAAGAAATCAGAAATACCAATAATTAATACAGAAAGTAACTGATTCTGAAATATTCACAAAACTGTTTACAGCGATAGTGCTAATTTTCAGTTCAGAGAAAAATGAGAAAGAGAATCGTAACGTGAATAAGTAGTGCTTAAACATCCTGGAAACTATTAATTAGCATCAGAATAAGATTTATATAAGTATCCACACATTTTTTTTTTTTTTTTTAGCAAAAATTACTTGTAACTTTGGCATCATCATCAGTTGCCATCTCCACAACGAAGGTTGGCTGTAATGGATCTCCAACGTCTTCTGTCTCTTGTCTTGGTGATGCACTCTGATAGACTCTTTCCTGTCCATCTCTTGATGTTATCTTCCCACTTATAGCGCTGTCTTCCCCTTGCACGTTTGCCTTCAACTCTCCCTTCTGTTATGGTCTTCTGCAAGGTGTTATGCCTTTTTATGTGGCCAAAGTATTTTAGCTGCCGAACTTTGACCTCCCTCATTAGTTCTCTTTTCATACCTAGATTTTCATCTTTTTCCATTAGATCTTGAATTCTTTAAACTGATGTTCACAGTTTTCTAAGACGTTCTCATTCCAGCTTCTTCCCAATGATTATTGGTTATTTTCCCTCTCATGAGCCATTTGTTCTCCACTGAGCCAAACATTTGAATTAAAAAACATTTCTTCATTTCATGATTTGACAATTAACAGACTTCATTAAGTAATAGCATACCGGTATGTATCATCATCATTTTTCTTTTTTGCTCTGCATGGAAGCACCACTGCAGCTGGCCTCCTTACCTTACAGGAAGCCTGTGTAAAGCATCCATATATTCTTTCTGCCATGTTCTATAGCTATTTGTTTTACATGATGAAGTTGCCATCCTCATGCTTACTTAGTCGTTCTTCATCTACCTTGGGGTGTAGAGGTTAGCCAGAAACAGCGCCTGCTATCCTATCAGCTGTCTTCCTTTTGGCCTGGTTCCAGTTCTTGGTGCTTCAAGGATTGTCTGATGTTGTCCAGCGAACTTTGGGTCGCCCTGGAGGTGTGGATCCCTGGCTTTTGGTTTTCCATATTTGTCATGGTAGCTGATCTTCTCCAAACACGGCCAAACCATCACAACTGGGACTTTTCCAGTCTGCTGCAGCCCCTTGTACAACCTCATTGGTCGCCTTGCACGGCATGACATGTCTGAGGGATCAGTAGTCCAATTCTTTCTTGGTCTCATCAGAGACCCCCAGCAACTACCTGGGGCATAGCATATATAGAGGTATATTTTAAACTTTCACCAAGAGCTGACGCTCAGTGATAGTGGATCAAAGTCAAACAAGAGGACAAATGTCTACTATCAGTTCAGGCATATCTTGCAATTATTTTTGCGATTGTCCACTCTGCTTCTTTTTTCTTCTTCTAGAGTTCCTTTTACAATTTTCAAACAAAAGCAAATATGAAACAAAAAATTAAGTTTGAATCTTAGATACAATGGCACAAAAGCATGAATATGTTATCTCCCATTTAAAAAATGTATGGGGTCGTCCACATACGACATCACATAGAAGGGGGGGAGGGGTGTCTACAATTTTATGACAGTACGGGAAGGGGGGGTTTAAGAAATGTGACGTCACAGAAAATGCAAGTGAAGATCGCTTCTTTCAAAAATGGTGTCAGAAGAAGATAGATTTTGTAACCTCCATTCTTATTAAAAAAAAGTCAAGATAGTCTCATAGCAGATACTGCCTTAGGGTAGTGAAGTGTTAGAGACTTCATTATACTAGGTCCAGCTTTGAGAGGTGGAGTGGTAAGTTTCATTCCTCACTGCCTTTGCCGTGACAGTCCGGAGCTCTAACTACTCTGCTTCATCCTCATAGTCTACTTTTATCGGCAACAGTTAACAGCTCCCTCGTAGACGACATATTAATATTATAATCTCAGATGAAATATCGGATAATTGTTATAACCTTTAACTAGTTTAAAGTGTTTTAAAAAAATTATATTACTCTTTATTAATATATAAAATACATTTTCAATAAACGATGTTGATCTGGAAGCAAATGGATTTCTAGTTCGCTCAGTGAAGGAGCATCTTACTTTGCCATGGGATAATAATAACAAAGATAAATTATTTATTGATAAGGACTTCAGTTTTTAAAGACTACAATAAAAGCTACATTCAAGTCCAAATGGGAAAGAGAGCACCCAGGCCATTTGAAAAATGATGCATATCATCAACTATCCAGGAAAGAACATGTCATCATTTTTCGGCTACGCACTGAACACAACAGATTGAGATACCATCTATACCACAAATACAAAATTGGTGCAACAGGTCTCTGCACCTGCGGTACCAGCCAGATGACAGTCGAACACCTGCTGCAGTACTGCCCAGCCTACAGTAATGAACGGAGTAGCATATGGCAACCGCCCACTTCTGTCAACGAAAAACTGTATGGACATGTCAGGAACCTTGAGTTGACTACTGCCTTTATTAGAGTCATAAATGTGGAAGTCTGAAGGCGAACGAGGAAGAAGAAGAAACCATTTAATTGTAGATTTTCTCTCAAGTTGAACATTATTTTATGAAACTTTAACATAAGTAACAACTTCAGTTATTGATACGTTCACTTTACATTCAATTTTTGTTGTTGTTGTTTAAAATTAAGCCACAATGAGTGATATTTATTTTTAAAAATTTAACCAGCAAAGCAGTTTTTGTAGTCTAATTAATTAAACACCATTGTAGTTTAGAGATTGTTATTTTGTCTGTACTCGTTATCTAAAGTTTACATTTGATTACATTCTTTTTTTTTTCAGTATAAAAAAAAAAAATTTGTTTTAAAATATATTGGGGGGGGGGTGTGTGTGTGTTGAAGAGATCTGTGATGTCACATAAGAGGGGCGAGAGGGTTAAAAAAAGAAAACATTTTGTGATCTCATATGTGGATGACCCCTATATTGCAAATTCACTTTATTTGTTGATGTGTTCCTTCACCGATGTTAACCCCATCATAATCTCCAAAATCTTCATGTCTTATCAGTTTTACTGGTTGCTTCTCTAAGACATCTCATGTCTTATCAGTTTTACTGGTTGCTTCTCTAAGACATCTCATGTCCACTGCTTGGATTTTTGTTTTTTTTTACCCCCCTTATTTTACATCATTTTCCTTTGCCTTCCTTACAGAGCATTGAGCCACCACTGTAACTGTTCCCTGCAGCAAGCAGTTACAGCAGTGGTTTCTGTAACCATTTGTTTGACATGATGAGGTTGCCAGCCTCGTGCACAACCTCATATTAGTCACTTTGTGTGACATGTCAGAAGCTGCAGTAGTCCAATTCTTTCTTTGCCTTATCAAAGATCCCTGCGAACTACACCAGGCCCCCTATTCTCATATTCACGTTAACGTCAGATTTGGCAGCAGAAGCAGATACTTGCCGTAGGGGAGTTACAGACTTCACTATACTAGGTCCTGCTTCGAGAGGTGGGGTGACTGGTTCCCTTCCTTGCTGCCTTTGCCTTCCCTAACTCAAGAGCATGTACCCCTTTACAGCTGGGTAGACTGGAGTGTGGTGTTAATGTGTTTTGAACCTGCTAGCGAGGCAGTCACTAAATGTCCAAAATGTGGGAAAAGCAGTTTCTACAGACCGACTGCTGATGGTATGAGGTTATACATGTTCAAGATTCAGTTACAGCTTGCAGTCATATTACGAGGGAAGGTCAAAAAGTAATGCCTCCTATTTTTTATGTATGTAAATACTGCATCGGTGTGCAATTTGTAAATTTAGCAGGATTCCTCAAACACTCTTCTGCACTGTATAGCATTACCAACCTGTTTCAGTAACAGGTGGCGCCACTAACAGTTTAAAAATGGCTGCCAAAGACGTTCGGTTAAAACAACGTTATGTCATAGAATTCCTCAATGCTGAAGGAAAACCATAACCATCAACCTCCTGCACCGTTACGAAACTGAAGGAGAAGAGTTTTTATCGAATATTGTGACAGGTGATGAGACTTGGGTTCATTGTTTTGAACCAGAATCCAAGAGGCAGCCAATGGAATGGCATCACACAACATCGCCGACAAGAAAGAAGATCAAAAGTTCACCATCTGTAGGGAAAGTTATGGCCTCTGTGTTTTGGGATGAGAAGGGTGTGATTCTTCTCGACTTCTTGGAACAGGGAAACACGGTGAATGCAGACCGTTACATTGAAACTTTGAAGAAGCTTAGAGGTCGTCTTCGGCGACTTTACCCATTAAAAGATCAGAGAACTGCACTTCTGTTGCACGATAAAGCCATGCCACACACCGCTAAACGCACCATTGATGCGATTGCAGAATTTGGCTGGACATTATTACCACATTCCCGATCTTGCACCTTCTGACTTCCATCTGTTTCTACCAGTGAAAGAAGATCTTCGCTGACATCACTTTGAGGACACCGAGACCCTTAAACGCGCCGTACACCAGTGGTTTAGGAAAAAGGACATAAATTTTTACCGTGTGGGGATACATGCCTTTGTGCGAAGATGGACAAAAACTGTAACAAATAACGGAGACTTCATTGAGAAATAAATTTTTGAAGTTCAGACTTGGGGCTACATTTCAATGTGAATTTTATCTGTTTTCTTGCCTATTGAATGAAATTTAAAATTACGAGGCATTACTTTTTGACCGTCCCTCGTACAATATTTCAAGTATTTTCATTTTTTTGTTTTTAATGCATTATTCAGCCACACTGCTAAGATTACTTGGGCACACACGATGGTTTGAGGATGAGGATGGGATGGTTTGAGGATGAGGACGGAATGGTTTGAGGATGAGGAAACTACTCTACTACTACTAGAAATTTTGGTTAGTGACCACTTACAAGACTTTTCACTACCTGGGCACTCATAATGAAATGAACTACTGTCAGAAATGCATATAAAATTGAGCCCCAAAATATGAATGAAATACTTCAAGCAATGAATTTTAATCTCACACAAAGATACATTTTTGTATAATATATACATTAACTTGTGCGCCAAATGAAATTAGGTTGTTCTTTTGTTTCCCCAAAAAGCAGCAAAAACAAGCACTTGGCTTAGTAAATAACGTGATATGGCAAACATACAGAGGGAAATAACAAGAGGGCAATATGTAAAGCTGCATTCCACAACACATACACACATTTCCCACACAAAAAGACAAATCTGAAAATGGATGTTCACACACCATGTGTGATCAACATGAACAATCACACACCGTGTGTGATCAACATGAACAATCACACGCCGTGTGTGATCAACATGAACAATCACACGCCGTGTGTGATCAACGTGAACAATCACACCATGTGTGAACAATCACACACCGTGTGTGATCAACGTGAACAATCACACACCGTGTGTGATCAACATGAACAATCACACCGTGTGTGATCAACGTGAACAATCACACACCATGTGTGATCAACGTGAACAATCACACACCGTGTGTGATCAACATGAACAATCACACACCGTGTGTGAACAATCACACACCGTGTGTGATCAACGTGAACAATCACACACCGTGTGTGATCAACGTGAACAATCACACACCGTGTGTGATCAACGTGAACAATCACACACCGTGTGTGATCAACGTGAACAATCACACACCGTGTGTGATCAACGTGAACAATCACACACCGTGTGTGATCAACGTGAACAATCACACACCGTGTGTGATCAACGTGAACAATCACACACCGTGTGTGATCAACGTGAACAATCACACACCGTGTGTGATCAACGTGAACAATCACACACCGTGTGTGATCAACGTGAACAATCACACACCGTGTGTGATCAACGTGAACAATCACACACCGTGTGTGATCAACGTGAACAATCACACACCGTGTGTGATCAACATGAACAAAAGGTACAGGTAGTTCGTATAGCAGATACTGCCATAGGGGAGTGAAGTGTTAGAGACTTCACTATACTAGGTCCAGCACTGATAGGTGGGGTGACCAGTTCCCTTCCTCATTGCCTTTTCCCTCCCTAACTCAAGGGAACATTATTACATAGTCAAGAATTCTTTCTCTCTTGATTAAAGAGCATAAAATGCTCCAAAGCAATTGACTTTGCAGGAAGCTAGCACAAAAGCAGTTCTTGTACTCTTGTGTTGGTGGTTTCTGCAGCAATCTGTTTTACCTGATGAGGTTGCTAACATTAAGCACAACTCTCCTTAGTTTTTTGTTTATGAGGCACCTGACAGGGCTGAGTGGGTCTACTTCAGGGTGCTCATAGTGTTGCCAAGAATTTCAGCTGCTGCTTGTTTATTTTGTTCATGGCGTCGCTACTGCTGTTTACTTTGCAAGAAGCCCACAGTTTGCTGATTCTTGTAATGGAATCTTACTTAGTTGTTCCTCTTCTACCCTGCGGTGTAGAGGTTGGCCATAGAGAGCACCAAACTACCCTGTCGGCTGTCTTCCTCCTGGCCTGGTTCCAGTCTAGTCATCTGTCCTTTAGGGATAATCTAATGTTGTCCTTCCAGCAAATTCTTAATCGTCCTGGAGGTGTGGGTCCCTGGCTATTAGTTTCCCATATTTGTCATGGTAGGCGATCTCTCATTATGCAGACATGGCCAATCCATCGTAGTTGGGACTGCTCTACTCGGGTCTGCAGGCGCTGGGTTTTGAGGCCATGACATATCATCTGGTTGCAGACCATGTCTCTTGTTACTTCAACCACCTTCCTCAGATACCTCATTTCTGAGGTTTGGAGCTCACTTTTGTGGGTCATAGTCATTGCCCATTACTCGCATCTATATGTCAAGACTGGGATATCGGTGAAGCAGTATACAGCCATCTATGCTTGCAAGGAAACATGCTAAAGAACTCTCTTACAAGAGTGTGGGGAAACTAGAAGCAACTGAAACGTTACCTAAGCAACAACAAACAAAAATATGCTCAGTATTTAGAAACATCAACAGACAACAAATGACATTCTTGGGTCACAAGCAGTTAACAGAGGACAGGAATATCTACACTGGTTTGTGAAACTCTAGGAAAGGTTAAGGTCAACAGTTTGCATGCATTTAAGTCAAGATAGAAATAAAGTGAGAGCGTTGGGATTAGTCTATCTTTACTCTTAGTATATGACACGCCACTTCAGGTGGTGCACGATTCAGCCTGAAATTGTGGCATGCCACTTTAAGTGGCATGTCATATTCTGTAAATTTGATGTTTAAATATTAATTTACATAATTTCTTTTTAATGAAAGATTTCTAATGTCATTTCTGGTAGAGCTCGTGGTTACAGGTGGTTACATTTTTGTTCTATCTGTGACGAAACGTTAGTTTTTAATGAAATAAGGAACAGCTGCTTATTGTAAACAAACTTTTTTCTGTCTAAAATGGCATCATGTTCGCATAATTAGTAACGGCAGACATGTCTCAAAGTGTACCACCTAAAATGAGCTCATAAATAATGTGGTTTTTGACCGCGCTTACTAAGAGTTAATTTAGGATCCATCAGATCTAAATTTTTTTAAAATCAATTGACAGAACACATACTAGAAAGGTTTATTTTGTCTTTAAAAACTATTTTTCTTATGAAATTGTGCTTTTGCTATGAACGAAAAATGTTACAACAACCAGCTTATGATTTAGCACAGAAACTTATTTGGCACAGACAAATTTTCTGATATAAAAATTCTGATTCATTGCTAACAATGTTGTCAAATTTGTTACTGTTTTTAGACCACTTCAAGTCCTTATGTGCTGAAGTCACACAAAAATCTGCCTCGTCATAAGGTAATAATGAGCTTTGTATTCAAATTTGGTGAGCATAGCTCAAATTATCTGAAAAAACCTTCGTGAATTGAATTAAGCCACCAACATTCAATAAGGCCACTGTTTCCACGGCAACAAACAAATAGCATAATACGATAAACTGTTTTCATCATCATTATTTTCCTTTGCGTTCATTACAGAGCATAAAGCCACCACTGTAGTTGTTCCCCTTGCAGGAAGCCTGTGCCAAGCATTAACATGTTCTGGCAGCAGTGGTTTCTTGTAGCAATTTGTTTGACATGATGATGTTGCCAGCTCCAGGCACAACCTCGTATCAGTCACTTTGTACGACATGCCTGAGGGTGCAGTAGTCCTGTTCTTTCTTTGTCTTTTCAGAGAGACCCCCCCCCCTCCCCCCAGATGGGGCAAATTTGGTGTGCATAGTTAAAATAAAAAGTTTGAAATAAAAATTGTGAATTGAATTTGAGGCATCTGCATCCAATATGGCCATTGTTTCCATGGCAACAAATAGCACAATGACATAAACTATAATGCATAACTACTATTGTAGGTAAAACCTATGCACTTTATTCTGCAAGTATTTATTAAAACGTCGGCGTCTGTGGCCTAATGGATATGAACGCAGTTTCATAATCCAGATATACCAGGTTCGAAACCTGCTGCAGGCGGTTTTGTAGCAGATCGCTTTGTGTGGATTTTTAACAATGGTATAAGTGCCGTACCATTCAGAAAGCAATGGCAAACTATTGAATGAAAAAATTGCCTAGAAAAATCACAAACAGCCAATAAAAGCTGGGGTTGATTGCCACGTCCTGTAAAGGATAAGCAACTAACTTAACATTTATTAAAACGGCATTTCACTGCCGCTCCTTCTCTTAATAGTCATGGAGCGCAAGCAGCTAGTACAACTAACATCTTTCTATGGAGGACGGTAAAGGTAGTCCCACAGTAGATACTGCCGTTCGTTGGATAGTCCTTTACCTGGGGGGTGAGGGGGGAATCCAAATACCTCAGCAGGAGGGGAGTAAAGTGCTAGAGACTTCACTATACTAGCTCCTGCTTTATGAGGAGCGGGTGACCAGTTTCCTACCTTGTTTTTGCATCCCCTCCCTCAAAAGTAAAATCAGGTATCCATTTACAGTTAAGTACGCTGGAATGTGATGCTGCAAGTTTGGAACCCAGAACCTGGTATAACTTTGCCTTTAGAAGCAAGCATTCTAACTAAATGCCTACAATATATTCTCCTTACAAATATTCCAAGAAAATAACCATTTCCCACAAACAACTTGCCTTCATATGGTATTCCTACAAATACTTATTGTGCTTGCAAAATTCTTCATAGGATGGGATAAGACAAGAAGTTACATAACAATAAAAGCTCTATAAACTAATTGTTTGTAAATCCTGGAAGGCTCAATACATATTGTCAACAACAACAAAGAGAGCAAATTAAATGTACACAACAAATTCTCCAAAAGGACCACACTATTTTTTTTTTAAATTACAAAGATGAATAAAAATGCTAATATACCTTTAGTTCTGTGGATAACTGTTTTGGTTAGGTTACCATCATTAACAAGTGGAGATAATTTAACAACAAGGACAAGATTACTATCCAAAGTTACCTCCTCCACCTTTGCTTCATTGTCTGATAGCATGTAAGGACCATGGAATACAATACAATAGATATTACTGTTGCCGTGAACAAACATCTAATTAAACAGAGGTTCTCAACTTTTGTGTGTGTGTGTATATACAGACATTTTTACCAAAAAATGGTTTCGTAAAAGCACTTACAGTTATATTATTAAAATACTGTGAAAATAAACATTTTGTGACACATCTTATGTTTCCATGCAGCAAATCTCTGTAATAAACTATGCACTGTATATAAAAAGCAAGGTCTGAAAAATCTGGTAGCAGTGGAAAAGACAAGAGAAAATCTGGTACGGATGAAAACAGTATCTTCTTCTTCTTCGTTCGTCCTGAAAAGGACGTTGGTTGCGTTGTGTCCGTTTACAGTGTAGCTGCGATATTTGCGCCTTTTGGCCAACACATCCGACTTTAGCACGGCATTTTTGGGGCTGGGTTAGCCTTCCCTCTTTGATCCCTACTCACTCAGCCAGACTGCAGTGATGCAGCCTGTTTCCAGTACCACCACTTGGACGTGGAGTAGGGTCTTGGTCAGCTCTGGTTCGCTGACCCTGACGCAAGCAGTCTAGCTACG